>JAXIVD010005503.1:22500-28739 GCA_036785275.1 Cancer borealis
ACCATACATTCACTAGTTAAGTCTTATCCACCATACATTCACTAGTTAAGTCTTATCCACCATACACTCACTAGTTAAGTCTTATTCACCATACACTCACTAGTTAAGTCTTATCCACCATACACTCACTAGTTAAGTCTTATCCACCATACACTCACTAGTTAAGTCTTATCCACCATACATTCACTAGTTAAGTCTTATCCACCATACATTCACTAGTTAAGTCTTATCCACCATACATTCACTAGTTAAGTCTTATCCACCATACACTCACTAGTTAAGTCTTATCCACCATACACTCACTAGTTAAGTCTTATCCACCATACATTCACTAGTTAAGTCTTATCCACCATACACTCACTAGTTAAGTCTTATCCACCATACATTCACTAGTTAAGTCTTATCCACCATACATTCACTAGTTAAGTCTTATCCACCATACACTCACTAGTTAAGTCTTATCCACCATACATTCACTAGTTAAGTCTTATCCACCATACACTCACTAGTTAAGTCTTACCCACCATACATTCACTAGTTAAGTCTTATCCACCATACATTCACTAGTTAAGTCTTATCCACCATACACTCACTAGTTAAGTCTTATCCACCATACACTCACTAGTTAAGTCTTATCCACCATACACTCACTAGTTAAGTCTTATCCACCATACACTCACTAGTTAAGTCTTATCCACCATACACTCACTAGTTAAGTCTTATCCACCATACACTCACTAGTTAAGTCTTATCCACCATACACTCACTAGTTAAGTCTTATCCACCATACACTCACTAGTTAAGTCTTATCCACCATACACTCACTAGTTAAGTCTTATCCACCATACACTCACTAGTTAAGTCTTATCCACCATACACTCACTAGTTAAGTCTTATCCACCATACACTCACTAGTTAAGTCTTATCCACCATACACTCACTAGTTAAGTCTTATCCACCATACACTCACTAGTTAAGTCTTATCCACCATACACTCACTAGTTAAGTCTTATCCACCATACACTCACTAGTTAAGTCTTATCCACCATACACTCACTAGTTAAGTCTTATCCACCATACACTAACTAGTTAAGTCTTATCCACCATACATTCACTAGTTAAGTCTTATCCACCATACACTAACTAGTTAAGTCTTATCCACCATACACTCACTAGTTAAGTCTTATCCACCATACATTCACTAGTTAAGTCTTATCCACCATACACTCACTAGTTAAGTCTTATCCACCATACACTAACTAGTTAAGTCTTATCCACCATACACTCACTAGTTAAGTCTTATCCACCATACACTCACTAGTTAAGTCTTACCCACCATACATTCACTAGTTAAGTCTTATCCACCATACACTCACTAGTTAAGTCTTATCCACCATACATTCACTAGTTAAGTCTTATCCACCATACACTCACTAGTTAAGTCTTATCCACCATACTCACTAGTTAAGTCTTATCCACCATACACTCACTAGTTAAGTCTTATCCACCATACACTCACTAGTTAAGTCTTATCCACCATACACTCACTAGTTAAGTCTTATCCACCATACACTCACTAGTTAAGTCTTATCCACCATACACTCACTAGTTAAGTCTTATCCACCATACACTCACTAGTTAAGTCTTATCCACCATACACTCACTAGTTAAGTCTTATCCACCATACACTAACTAGTTAAGTCTTATCCACCATACATTCACTAGTTAAGTCTTATCCACCATACACTAACTAGTTAAGTCTTATCCACCATACACTCACTAGTTAAGTCTTATCCACCATACATTCACTAGTTAAGTCTTATCCACCATACACTCACTAGTTAAGTCTTATCCACCATACACTAACTAGTTAAGTCTTATCCACCATACACTCACTAGTTAAGTCTTATCCACCATACACTCACTAGTTAAGTCTTACCCACCATACATTCACTAGTTAAGTCTTATCCACCATACACTCACTAGTTAAGTCTTATCCACCATACATTCACTAGTTAAGTCTTATCCACCATACACTCACTAGTTAAGTCTTATCCACCATACACTCACTAGTTAAGTCTTATCCACCATACACTCACTAGTTAAGTCTTATCCACCATACACTCACTAGTTAAGTCTTATCCACCATACACTCACTAGTTAAGTCTTATCCACCATACACTCACTAGTTAAGTCTTATCCACCATACACTCACTAGTTAAGTCTTATCCACCATACACTCACTAGTTAAGTCTTATCCACCATACACTCACTAGTTAAGTCTTATCCACCATACACTCACTAGTTAAGTCTTATCCACCATACACTCACTAGTTAAGTCTTATCCACCATACACTCACTAGTTAAGTCTTATCCACCATACACTCACTAGTTAAGTCTTATCCACCATACACTCACTAGTTAAGTCTTATCCACCATACATTCACTAGTTAAGTCTTATCCACCATACACTCACTAGTTAAGTCTTATCCACCATACATTCACTAGTTAAGTCTTATCCACCATACACTCACTAGTTAAGTCTTATCCACCATACATTCACTAGTTAAGTCTTATCCACCATACATTCACTAGTTAAGTCTTATCCACCATACATTCACTAGTTAAGTCTTATCCACCATACACTCACTAGTTAAGTCTTATCCACCATACACTCACTAGTTAAGTCTTATCCACCATACATTCACTAGTTAAGTCTTATCCACCATACATTCACTAGTTAAGTCTTATCCACCATACATTCACTAGTTAAGTCTTATCCACCATACACTCACTAGTTAAGTCTTATCCACCATACATTCACTAGTTAAGTCTTATCCACCATACACTCACTAGTTAAGTCTTATCCACCATACATTCACTAGTTAAGTCTTATCCACCATACATTCACTAGTTAAGTCTTATCCACCATACATTCACTAGTTAAGTCTTATTCACCATACACTCACTAGTTAAGTCTTATCCACCATACACTCACTAGTTAAGTCTTATCCACCATACATTCACTAGTTAAGTCTTATCCACCATACATTCACTAGTTAAGTCTTATCCACCATACACTTACTAGTTAAGTCTTATCCACCATACACTCACTAGTTAAGTCTTATCCACCATACACTCACTAGTTAAGTCTTATCCACCATACACTCACTAGTTAAGTCTTATCCACCATACATTCACTAGTTAAGTCTTATCCACCATACATTCACTAGTTAAGTCTTATCCACCATACACTCACTAGTTAAGTCTTATCCACCATACACTCACTAGTTAAGTCTTATCCACCATACACTCACTAGTTAAGTCTTATCCACCATACACTCACTAGTTAAGTCTTATCCACCATACATTCACTAGTTAAGTCTTATCCACCATACACTCACTAGTTAAGTCTTATCCACCATACACTCACTAGTTAAGTCTTATCCACCATACATTCACTAGTTAAGTCTTATCCACCATACACTCACTAGTTAAGTCTTACCCACCATACATTCACTAGTTAAGTCTTATCCACCATACATTCACTAGTTAAGTCTTATCCACCATACACTCACTAGTTAAGTCTTACCCACCATACATTCACTAGATAAGTCTTATCCACCATACACTCACTAGTTAAGTCTTATCCACCATACATTCACTAGTTAAGTCTTATCCACCATACACTCACTAGTTAAGTCTTATCCACCATACATTCACTAGTTAAGTCTTATCCACCATACATTCACTAGTTAAGTCTTATCCACCATACATTCAATAGTTAAGTCTTATCCACCATACACTCACTAGTTAAGTCTTATCCACCATACACTCACTAGTTAAGTCTTATCCACCATACATTCACTAGTTAAGTCTTATCCACCATACACTCACTAGTTAAGTCTTATCCACCATACACTCACTAGTTAAGTCTTATCCACCATACATTCACTAGTTAAGTCTTATCCACCATACATTCACTAGTTAAGTCTTATCCACCATACATTCACTAGTTAAGTCTTATCCACCATACATTCACTAGTTAAGTCTTATCCACCATACACTCACTAGTTAAGTCTTATCCACCATACACTCACTAGTTAAGTCTTATCCACCATACACTCACTAGTTAAGTCTTATCCACCATACACTCACTAGTTAAGTCTTATCCACCATACATTCACTAGTTAAGTCTTATCCACCATACACTCACTAGTTAAGTCTTATCCACCATACACTCACTAGTTAAGTCTTATCCACCATACACTCACTAGTTAAGTCTTATCCACCATACATTCACTAGTTAAGTCTTATCCACCATACATTCACTAGTTAAGTCTTATCCACCATACATTCACTAGTTACGTCTTATCCACCATACACTCACTAGTTAAGTCTTATCCACCATACACTCACTAGTTAAGTCTTATCCACCATACATTCACTAGTTAAGTCTTATCCACCATACATTCACTAGTTAAGTCTTATCCACCATACACTTACTAGTTAAGTCTTATCCACCATACACTCACTAGTTAAGTCTTATCCACCATACACTCACTAGTTAAGTCTTATCCACCATACACTCACTAGTTAAGTCTTATCCACCATACATTCACTAGTTAAGTCTTATCCACCATACATTCACTAGTTAAGTCTTATCCACCATACACTCACTAGTTAAGTCTTATCCACCATACACTCACTAGTTAAGTCTTATCCACCATACACTCACTAGTTAAGTCTTATCCACCATACATTCACTAGTTAAGTCTTATCCACCATACACTCACTAGTTAAGTCTTATCCACCATACACTCACTAGTTAAGTCTTATCCACCATACATTCACTAGTTAAGTCTTATCCACCATACACTCACTAGTTAAGTCTTACCCACCATACATTCACTAGTTAAGTCTTATCCACCATACACTCACTAGTTAAGTCTTATCCACCATATATTCACTAGTTAAGTCTTAACCACCATAGACTCAGTTAAATCAATGCAACTTAACATTTTCCCTGATTTGACAAATATCACAATGTGATTAGATCATCACCTGCAGCATACAGTGCAGGCCAGATACAAATACTATTAGTTGACTAAGAAATTCTAATAACTAAAAGCTTTTGTGGATGATGTTAGTAAATCATCAAAGAAACGCTGGATAACAGAACATTATGTTTTTGCATTTCCTGTCATACATTTAAGCATTACAGTCCGATTTGTTTTGACTGGTGAAGTGTGGCATCAATATATATATTTGGGTTTCTACAGTCAGAGCCTTCTCTTGTTTAAGCAGGAACAAGATCAAAGGATTCTAAAAAGCGTTTCCAATCTATCAAGTCACTTTAGGTGTGACTGGAGGGATTAACAGATATGCCACATCATCGCTGCTACATTGTCTCTCATATTGTTAACTATTAACTACTTCTAAATTAGTAGTTTTAAAAACTGTCTACATTTAAATATATGATAAAACTATATAATTATATGAACAATTTATATTCTGAAGACAAAACTATGAATTGTGGCAAAATTATGTGTGACATCAATTAGGGTGAGCCAGGTCACTGCGTGGCTCCCTGCTCGGCAGGGTGTTATCGTTCATTTATTTGAGGTGATCCACCATGGAAGGTTCCCCTACAATTCACTCACGTGTTCTCCACAGCCAAGCCAAGACAATTATTTACAGCATAATAAATATTTCTTAAGAGAAGGCAAATAGAGGACCTTTAAGAGTATTATTATGTTTGGTGGCAGAGGTGAAGTGGCATCACAGGCAGCGGTCATACACCTCTGGCAGCCACTCGCAAACTGACTTGATAAATTGGAAAGACTATCAACTATTTGTATCACTGCCATGGCCTCTCCATCTTCACCTCACACAAGACACCCACAGAGGTGCATCAGCATACCACATGTAAAAAGGTGATAGTGTACATAATGTGGCAAAAATGTGCTTCCTCAACTACAAAGGCAGGCACAGTTGCAGCCACACACAGCCATATGATTAGTGGCATGTGCTGTACCATGAAAGTGACAGCATTTCCTTACCTTCACACCTTGCAATGCCAACACGCAGTGACTTTGGAACTCTTGCTTCACTGAGAGGAGGGACCAATGAGTAATTTTGTGTTCAATTAAGTACTGTATATGGAAATAGGGGATCTAGGAGTGTTATTAATGGGGGGCAGCATATTCACGGTTATCTGTTACATAACCCTCACAAAT
>JAXIVD010005504.1:2500-25000 GCA_036785275.1 Cancer borealis
TACTCCTTCACTACTCTGCGGCGCGGCTTAAGCAAGATTAGCTTAGCGGTGGTCCTAGATCTACTTGGTCTTACGTACACACCTTATCAATGAGACCAAGTGGTTTTTTTGGGGGGCGTGGCGTGTGGGGGTGCTTAGAAAAATAGTGGTTAAGGTGGTATTTACAGGAAATTAGTTTTTTTCCCATTATTACAGTATTTTAAGTTGATTTATGAAGTGCTGAGGACAAGGTTCATGAGAAGAATCTATTAATAAAGTACATGAGTATTTTTTTTGTATTATATTCTTATTGCTTCTTATCGCTTGATGTATTTAATGTTATTCAAAACAATATTCAAAACAGCCTTGACAGCCTCTATTTACACTAGAAATAGCAAAAACAATTGTATTTATGTATGTATGTATGTATGTATGTATGTATGTATGTATGTATGTATGTATGTATGTATGTATGTATGTATGGCTTTAGACTTAATTTGACGACAGCAGAGAGCTTTTCAGTGGCTTCATTCTATTATTTTGAACGAATTTATATGTGAAAAAATGTTTGACCTTTATTTACAATGTATCACGTTGGTGTATAATCATATATATCCTTCCTGTCCATTACACCACCAACCCCCTTCCTTCATTGTTCCAAACCTCACCATGATAAGGAAGGGAAGGAGAGAAGGAGGGGCGGAAGAGGTAAGGAGGTAGGGAGAGGAGGTAAGGAGGTTGGGTGGAGGTAAGGAGGCGGGGAGGAGAAGCAGGAACAAAGGAACTCAACTCGACACCTACAAGATAGAATACCGAGAACATACATACATACATACATACACATACACGTGCACATTCCCCGCACACACACCTCCAAGTCTTATTCTACATATACTACTCCCAAACCGTAAGCCCCAAAGGTGTGTTAATGATATTTGGCAGCGGGAATCTTTGCACAATTAGAAAAAAAAGAAGAATATATGAACTTCAATTAATCATTTAGGTTCGTTATAATAATTCCTCCCGTATAAAAAAAAAAAGGTGTGCGTGTGTGTGTATACGAGAGTGAGGTCAGTGTTGTGTCTTAGTTTACAGTCACTCCCTTCCATGTGTGTGCTGAAGGGAGGAGGGTGGAAGGGGTCAAGTGGAAGAGGAAACAGGGGAAAGGAATGAGGTGGTGAAAGGGAGAGAGAGAGGCTGCACGGAGGAGGTAAAACGTAGGAGTGGTGGAGATAACAGTCTTGGGGAAGGAACACAAGCGACTACATATTCTCTGGTGATGTAAGTAATTGGATTTTTTCCTTTTTTTCTGGACGGTGAAGAAAGATTCCGAGACTCGCTGCTCTAACTGGCTGGCGTGCAGATACAACCAAGGAACAATATATCAAGTATTAAACACACAACCTTGACGTGAAGCTGTTCTAGACACGAAACACTGGAAGCAACCTTGTGGGAAACTCTCGTCTTTCCTTCCATATGAGACAGAGAGAAAAAAAAGGAGACTGTCCCTTGAAGGTGATAAAAAGAACGTGATAGAGAGACCGTCTTTCGCTTTGCTTCAAGTTTTCACCCAGAGTGTTGCAGTGAAGTGGGAAATACGACCAACTCAGTGCACCTCGACTTTATTTCTCCCCAGGTTAACGCCCCCTCACATGAGTCAAAGTTTTCTCCTTCCCCTTTTTCCCCTTTTCATATCAACTAGACAACTCGAAACCTTCACATAATACCGAACTATATTACTACACGAACTTTTTCTTCAAGATGTCGTCCGAAACTTTTCCTTTCCATTGACTCGCCACCACTTTCCGATAATGAGCACCACGTGAATGACGAAATCTTCCATTAGTGGCATAATAAGACACACAAAAGTTCATGGACCACCTACACGAAGCAGTCCAATGATTTATGACTTAGTGATTCATCTTTTTTTTTTTTTTTCTTGACTATTGAAAAGTATAATATGCATCTTTTGCTTTGGTATGGTCAATAAATCATCTACTTACCTATGTAAACTACCAGACAGCGAATCACCAGCCAGGTACCATGAGCTTGAAATACTTAACAAGCAGCGACCTAGTTCAGTAGTTTCATTCGAAAGTTTAACATCCACGAGTCTGTTATATTCCTAGGTTTTATCTCTACAATGAAATACAATGTTATAAAGACAGAAGGCGTGGAAACTTACATAGCGTTGAGCTTTGACCATGTAGCGGTAATTGGAACTAGTCAAATGCTTGTTTGGTATTTCGGAATCAATTGGTCAGGAAAGTGACAAGTAGGAGAGTAGTAAGGTATGGCTACGAGTCTCAAGTGGTCCTACAATTTTCGGCGACAACTATATTCCAATAATATTCCAAAAATACAGTAGAGAACATCCTCCCTCACGCCAGTATTTTGTTTCACTTTTCCTACCGGAGTATTCGCTTCCTGTCTAGGTTATTGTTTTGGGAGCAAATTCGTCAGCTCGTGTGCAATATTGAGTGTAAAGTTTTCTACTACGAAATTTTTATATTCTATTCTATCGGAGAGGGCAGTAACCATACAGGATTTATCTTCACAAATCAACTGTCACTCTTTCTCTGACGCCACGAAGCTTCGGAGTCGTTCCGAAACTATCCTCTGAGCGAGAGGATACGAACCACGATAGGTATAACAAGACATCTTACCTCGCCTATCTTAGCGCCGTATCTCCTTACACTATTAAACCAGCACATCACCGCCTGCTCTTCTGTATATACATTATATAACACAAATAAAACTTCAACAGAGTATTCAACTGTTTAATAGACACATCGAACCATACTATTCTGCAACTCACTATACACGAGTTTCAGATGAACTTCCACCCATCATGCCCCCCCCTCCCCCATACACACGAGACGAGCATAGCGGCGCCCCTCGAGCCAAGGCCACGAGGAGCATCAGTCTAACGAGTCCTTGGAACAGCCGTGCCGTGCCTGCCTCCCTCCTCTCCCCAGCGGCACACGCAACTCACTCCCCATGATGAGGCTCCCGGCCGCCGCCCTCTCCCATCAGGCCTCAACCTTGCCTCCACCACACACTCCTCCACACCCACTCTCCAAACACGCATCTGTTATCTCATCAGCCCTCCCACCACCCACACACCCTCCTCATAAGGCTAACCCGGATGCTGTAACGCCCTGGTCAAGGACTACATAACAGTTTGTAGTGGTATTGCAGTGCTTAGTTTATATACATATTTATGTCTTATATTTATCTACGTTTTTGTATCTATTAAAATCCTCCACTTAACACTTCCGTACACACACACACACACACACACACACACACACACACACACACACACACACACACACACACACACACACACACACACAGTAATAATCGTATATCACGCTTTAATTAATACCTAATTACATGGCGTGAGTGGCACTCTCCCGCGTACCATCACCTGGATCCGTGACAACACCTAATTATGCACTACGACCAGAAAAAAGAAAAACACGACTTTCACTGCAACAAAAAAAACAAAAGCACGTCAGCAGCACAGCAAAGTAAGATAACAAGCAAATTGAATAAAACTCTCTCTCTCTCTCTCTCTCTCTCTCTCTCTCTCTCTCCCTCTCTCCCTCTCTCTCTCTCCCTCCCTCCCTCCCTCGCTGCTCGCTCTCTCTCTCTCTCTCTCTCTCTCTCTCTCTCTCTCTCTCTCTCTCTCTCTCTCTTTTTCTTATAATACAACAGCTGCATTCACTATTCTGACAGCATAGTGCACCAATGAAAGCCAACATAATGCTGCACGCTTCCCACAGGACAACGAACTTAATCATTTCTTCACATATCCATTTTGACAGCACGGTGACTGCCAACCAACAAACTTTTTCAAATCCTAGTTATGCAATTAGAATTGATAAAAGTACAAAACAATAATGTTGACAACTAATTCTATGATTATAATTAAACCAACACTTACCTTGCCAAACTCTGTTCATACCTACTGCAGTTGTTATTCATTGCTATCTAGGACGACTAACTTTCCAAAACCTGTGTGTCATCTTTCATTACTATCTAGGAACCAAACATTTGCGTACACTTTCTAGTACTATCTAAATACGTAAAAAAAGAGAACACTCACGTATACTCCAGTGTGCAGGTGTCGTCATTAGTAAAGGACAGTGCCAGGGTGACTTCACCTACCTGTTCCTTCTCCTCCTGTGTCTTGGGCTGCAGTGTGAGGCTCATGTGCAACACGCCCATGTAAGGAGAGGGATTCTTGCGAGGCTCAGCGAGGGGCAACTCCACATTCATACACCTGCAACCATAAACAAGAATAAGGAATCAATATACATATTGGATACCACGTCACTTCTACAGGAAAGAGATGGCTGGGGTAAGAAAGTAGGTACAGTTATCTCAAAGGGTCATATCACTATGTCTTAGATAACATGTAGTGATCTTCCCAGCTAGATGGACATCTCCATTATATTTAACCTCTTCTTCTCCACAGGACTCCACCAAACTGAAACCTCTACCAAACATTCTCACATTTACCTTCCTTACACTACACCATCCATACAAAAATTAAATATCAAAATATATATAATTTCAGTTTCCTACAATAAAACTAGCCAGGACAAGAAAAGCATCTTCCAACTAAACATATATGTAATAAAACTGCAATCATAAGGTCAAGTTAAACAGAGAAAAGAACAAACTCTTGATTAACCTCTATATATTCATCTATACATATGTACTACATCTACATATAAATGTGGCCGCCTTCACTTTCACAAAGGAAAGTAACTTTTTTCTTCATCCTCAAATTGGATTCTCAACATATTCTACAAAACATACTTTTCAGTTGTCCTTGATCTTATAAGTTAATGCTGCCTTCATATAAGGACTCCTATTAAGGAATCTATTACCACCTGCTGATGACACTGATTAATCCTTGTTAGCCCGAGTAAGGAATGTTAGAAGGTTACTTACTTGTCCAGGTCGAGTGTGGCGAGGTCTATGGTGGCCAGACCCATGAAGTCGTCCTGCAGACCCCAGTCATAGTCAAACACCTGCGGGGATACAGTGTTACAGTAACGGAAACTTAAATAGTACACTGAAGATAAACTCAATGTTACAAAATTTGTAATACATATAATTAACTATTTCAAACCAAGAGAAACCTGTTAATGTATAATGGATCAGTTACTTGTATTCCGTTTTTATAACAGTGAGTTACAACTGATTAAAATGATGTTTTCTTTTCCCACATTAATATTTACATTCATATTCCATTACACAAAAGCTCAAAAGAAAGCACGTCTTTTGCTCTTTCTTTACTATTCTATATATATTTTTTAGGTAAACTTTACTTTTTGAGTTGTTAATAAAACATGATTTCACCCAAGAAGTCTACGTGATGGGAAACGTTAGTTTAGGTTTAGGTTTGTCAAAATTCATCCTATACACACCATCACGCTGCTCCCTCCACTGTTCTCACCTTGACAACAACAGGTTCAAAGGGATCCTCTATGCCTAAGGTGAAGGATTCGTCCCATGTGGGGTTCAGTTCTTTGTAGACTGTTTTGGATTTGTAGGCAATCTTCCCCCCGACCTTGAACTTCACGTAGGGATCACTGGTGCCTGCAGGAGGGGTTAGTGGCAGGTCAGATTGTGACTGATACATTATAACAGATGGAAAGGGAAAGGGAAGTTGCTGTTGTCTGAGTTCATGTGCTGAAAAAGAGGAAATGAAAGGGCGAAGAAGAACGTGTTAAGGTATATATAATTTTTGAATTATGAAGCTGGCACAGAGAAATAGTACAGGTATGGGACCCTTTTATTGCATTGTTTTCTATACTTGTGATGAAGAATAAACCTTTGACTGAAAGTGGCATGACGTGTCCTCATTTTCAAACACTTATTGCCAGACAATTGCAGATTTCTCAACACCCCAAAACACGTAAGGTGAAGGATGAGATGTCACATGACAGCTGCAGTTTGTTTATCATTACTCATAAACTCTATATTGAAGCTGTCATCTAAGTTCTATTACAACTTGCACACTACACACTTGATCTGGTGTATCTTAGGTGCTGGATAAAGGGTCACATATCTGTATGATACATCTTTAAAAGTCACATTCATCCACATCTTTAAGGGGAGTAGTAGTTTGACCAGAACAAAAATCAAGATAAAAGCCACAATATGAAGCTAGGTGGGGATAGGCAAAAATATGCATGATTACTGACCCAAAATACTTTGGTTAACATTAAGGAAAACATTTCTTTAGGAATAGAATATTATCAGTCATGTTCAGTTTACTGTATAGGACTTACACAAAACTTTAGAAAACATTTAAGACTGCATTGCATTCACAATAAAAAATTAAAGCTTGTATGACAAATTAAACTGACACATTTTAAATTGAAATTTTATATAATCTCAGAATCCTTAAACTTATTAATTCCATGCAAGAAGGTTAGGTGTAAAATCATTCTTAAGTATTGCATAAATACACAACAGTATTATATAACATGCTTACACAAAATGCATTCTTGAATATTTGACACCTTCCTACAAGTGACTTGATTCATGCACTTAAAGTACTCAAGCCAAGGTACGCAGGTAAGGTTGTTTGTCTTGTCAAATATTAACCTTTAGTTCAAGTGATTTGAAAAGGTTCAATCAAAAGCAAACAAATTTCTTTTCCCTGGTGCAAATATACTCAACTAAGTTCCCTGAATCCCCTTGATTGGCACAAAATAATACACTAGTATTGTGAATAAATGTATGAAAGACTGCGTATTGTACATCATTATTCCCTGAAGTTAAAACAACTCTAGTTTGCATCATGAAACCAAGCAAAACATTTAATCAAATAATACATTTTTAGAACTTCTAACATTGTGATAGAAACCATAAACATATCCTTTGAATAGTCTTTACATCCCCTTTACCAGTCTACTCTCCATGCTCACCTACATGACCCACTGCACTCCTCTAACATTCTCCACACTTCACTTTTATCACTTTTATATTGAATTATTCTATTCATTATTCAGCAGTGGCAACTGCTTCCCGATTGTTACTGAACAGGATTCATCGTATCTATGAATAACAAAACATGATACAGCACTTGTGTGAGATAGAAGTGAATGGAGAGCAGTGGTGAATGAATGATTAATGATGTGGCCTTGATGACCCCTGGAGGAGGTTCTCGCGCATCTGGTGTGACCCTTGGATCATATCAGGTGCGTGGAGGGACAGGGCATGAATTACATATGAAGCAATAAGGGTAAGCCCTGGGACTCTGTTGTGGATACAACCCCAACCGTCGTTCCCATTATGTGACTGACCTGACGCGCAGTGTTTTGGGCGGGATGTACTTCTCTTCTCCTATGGGGGGACTAGGGGCTAGGTGAGAGGAGTGTATATGTATGTGTGCATGGGTGTGTGTATGTGTGCCTTGTCTAGGCTACCACCATTTAGGGGGAAAACAGCCTGGTATATAGATAGGTAGATTACAATTATTTTAATAGTGAAGAAAAATGTGGTTTGCTATTATAATTTCTTACTATACAACTTATCTAATAAGGCAAAACAATAATTCAGTAATTTCTTTCTCTAAAAACATAACAAATGGAATTAAGATGAAAACTACAAATCATGAGTGACAGCTCTAGTATGAAAGGAAATATTTCTGATAAAAGACTCAAGAACGTAATAATAACTGAAACACTACACATATCACATTTCAAACTAAACCAAATCTTTGCAAACCCAAAAAATCATGACAATGAAATAGCTAATCTTTAGTGTTATTGTCATCTAGAAATTTGTTTAGACTCAACATCACCTTCTAAGTCAACAAAAATACACTCAAATGATGGAAACTGAGGCAACTCAACCACAATGCTTGAACACATGCAAAGTCATACACTAGGAAGTTGTGTGTCAGGAAGTCATCTGTGTCTTAGCAAGTAATAATACCTTCAAATGCAACTATAAGTTAGCTTGGCTACTAGGTGGAGAGACAGTGTGGCCCTGATGTGTGAGAAAGGTGGGGGCACCAGAAGATAGGAATGTGCTTCTGGTGTGTTAGGGTGAGAGGACATCCATGCTGCACTGGTTGTCTGAGGTGCACGCTGACTCGTTAGGTCATAGAGGAGCAACACACAGGACAAACATAAGGTTGGTCACTACCTGCTCTCGTAGTTTCTCCTGATTGGTAGGATGAGTATTGGGAGAGGAGCTTACCGCAGGCGTCCCGGGCAACCAGGTCTTGGCCGCGCTTGAGGTGGATATGGAGCTGGAAAAAGGAGTGTTGGCGGAGGGCTCGCTGTCGTTGCACAGCTGGATCCTGCCCCGGGAAAACACAGGTGAGAAAGGGGCAAAGACACAAAACACAACATGCATAACCTAACACTGAGCAGCTTGTCACAGCAGCTGCCCAAGTGTCTGAGAAATAGGTCTCTCTAGATAGCTATAGTTTATCAGGTGACTGTTTAGTGTTGCTAAACTATACATGTTGTCATGCCCCCAAATGAACTTCATCTCCATCTAAGAAAGAGATGTAAGGTGCTACGATGTATAATGCAGGTGTGATGAGAACTGAACTGACTGACCAGCAGACCCCTGCCGCCGTCCTACGTTCCCATTCAAACCTTCCCTTCAGTCATCTGCGTACCTAGACACTCATGTGCAAGCTCCCATTGCCACTAGTAGCCAACAAGGACATACGCGTCCTTGCTGTACAATGTGTCGTGTGAAAGGTCACATTGAACTCCATTGAATGTTAAATTGTCCCGCACGCGAACAGGAACGCACGTGTGAAAGAGCTCTTACTATCAGTTATTCTTCTGATCCCTCATACATTCCATAATGTTGATCACCAACCCTCATCATGTTTGCAACACCTATGAATACTCAATAGCAGAAAATCCTTTTAACATTTACATCAATACCCGTATTATTAATCTATTTATTTTTAAATTAATTTCTATTTTCTCCTGGCCAGTTATGATAAGAACTATAGTCCACAAAAGCTCCTCTGCATTCTTTTTTGTGTCTGTATTGAGCTGAAGTTCAAATGACTAGCAAAATTAATTTTTTTTTTTTCAACAATCTCCGTCTGTGATTTAATATGTGACAAGTGCAACATGAAATTGTGCAAACCTGAAATCTGCCAAATTTAACTATCCTGTGTCAGCCTCTTGTTTCAAACTTGCGTGATAAATGGTAGACAATGTGTACTATAACTAAGAGCTGTGATTAAGCATTCAAGCTAATCTATGCAGGAAGAGGAAAATATAGTGTAAAAATATAATTTCCATTTAAAGTTAAACCCTAATAAAAATACATGGATAATTTTCATCAATACAGGCAAGGTCCATCCCTACTCAGTCCCTGGAACATTCAGCAACAACAGTCCCAGCTGCTGATGCAGGTCTACAGCACTAACTTGGCTTGTGTATTGCTAAAACTACTGCATGAAAATCTTAAAAATAATCAGTTTACTGCATGAAAATCTGTAAACCTGTTATGTAAAAGTAAAAAATTATACATAAAAATACTCACACACACACACACACACACACACACACACACACACACACACACACACACACACATATACATATATAAATATATATATACATATATATATATATATATATATATATATATATATATATATATATATATATATATATATATATATATATATATATATATATATATATATATATATATATATATATGTATATATGGATAAGTGTAGGAATATTTTAAATGAAAAAGTGAAAAGGAAACTCAGGTTGAAACAGGAGTAATATTATATTTCTTAACGTTTCAACATTTTGTTTTCTTCCGGAAGAATGACAGACATACAAAATGAAGCCGTTTATATACCTCCCCTGATGGATCTCATCCCTACCAAGACGTCATGTAAGGTGATCCACTACGGGAGATATATATACTACCTCATTGTGTAAGAATGTCATTCTTTCTGAAGAGGACAAAATATCAAAACATTAAATAATATAATAGCAAACTCCTGCTTCAGACTGAGTTTTCCTACCACTTTTCCATCTCATATATAAATAAGATTAAGCTTCCATGCACAGTAACAGCAGTAATCACTTATCAGAGCAGACCAGAGTTAATAAAGGCAAGCAAGATTACCAATCAACATGCTGTCTGGCCATAATATCTATGATTGACATCCCTGGAAATAACCTCCTACCTCGCTTGCCATAGCATGGTGGTGATGCTGCTTCTACTCATGGAGGAGAGAAGGAAGAGATGGGGATGGACGGGAGTGAAAGGTGAGATGATAAGGATCGAGTTTGGATTACAAAGGAGTTAAATGCTAGATCTTATGCAAATGTTTTATTCATCTAGACTCCCTTCACAGGAGCAGCTTTTTCCTGTAGGGAAAAACTGCCCAGTTTATAAATAAATTAAGTTCAATCAGAGCCTTTACACAGTGCCGGCGCAGCAGAGATTCACCCGCCACATGCACTGCTAAACCATCCAGTGGTGAGCATTCTAGAATACTGTTGAAGACTATGGAACACTTCAGACAGACAGTTATTTCCCGCACCGCAGTTGTGGTTCATCTGTGGCAGAGACGAGTGAATCTCTGCCGCGCGGATATCTAGCTGCGCAAGCACAGTGTGAAGGGTCTTGTTGAACTTCATGGATTTCTAAACCGGGCAGTTTTTCCCCCCCCGAAAGAAAAAAACACTCTTGTGAAGCCAGCCTTATTTATGTCTATGCAAAAGAGTATTTGTGTTGATATGTGATGGTTCATAGCAATTTTGATGCCTATGGAGAAAGTGATGAAAAGATGATCGGCATTATAGTAAGTGATGGTAGTGGTGAGAGGTGGAAGTAATGTTAGAAGTGGTGGTGGTAGTAGTTGCTTTGGGACAGTGAGAGTCAAGACGAGTTGCATCTTGCACTGACCTCCTTTGACCAGACCTCATAGACGGTGGTGTTGGTGCTGGAGGAGGCCTGGGGGGGTGAGGGGGCATCCACCGTCACACTCTCACCCTCACACAACATCAGCTACCAATGTTCAGTCAATCAATATTGCTTCTCTATCTCAGCTAACTTAAGCTCTCTCAGGATGGCCTGGCTGAGAACATGGACTAGAGAATAATAAACATGCTTTGCCAATCAAACAAAAGAGCAATGAAAAGAAAAGATATTAGAACAAAAAATCAATGTGTATCTTTCAGGGACTTAATATAGTTTTTGCTCTTTTCCATAATTTTCAGATGTTTGATAATACTATAAATATTCAGTTTTAACTATAATATTTTTGGTGAGGGAATATGCAAATTTTAATTTCTGTTGTTTTCATATTTTTTATGTATTTTTCTGCAAGATTAATGGAAACAACTTGCCTGTCACATTTACAAGAGGAGGTTTCTATTATATATTTACTTTTTTTAATAATCATTCATGTTTTTTCTAGGGGGAGGACACAATGTTTTCTTTTTGATCTTCAGTGTTGGTCTGAAGTCTGCTTTTAATTATTTCAGTGTGTTTACTATAAAAGACTTCAGATTAGGAATACTTTACAGTGATTCAGAAAAATGAAATGGCTGTTCAAAACACAACCAAGCAATCCTCTTTGGGCAGCTCAAGCCATACATTAAGAAGCCCTGGAGAAATTATATTCATTCCCCTTCCATGCCAGGCAGCCTCCACCATAAGGAAAACAACACCCAGCTTAAAATCAACAAATAATAAATCAAAAACAAAAACAAAGTAAAACCACCTTTCATAAGCGATTGGCAACAAGATTAATGAATGGCATCAAGTTTTTTTTTTTACTTAACATGATCCTCAGGCAATGCAAAGCTTCATTTATAGAACAACTCATACTTTTCCACAGAATCAAACAATGCTTAATAAAGGCTTTAAACATTTCCTTGATGCACTGATATCACCTTCAATATCAATTCCACACAAGCTCAAATCAATGGGCCTTACATTAGGGCAGGTTCTCCATACCAGCGGGTGGTGCGTGTCACAACCCAGCCATCCACACCATAAGTATCAGAAGCAAGACTCAACAGGCACCAACAGTGACATATATGGTTGTGCAAAACTGAGGAATATATTAGGTGCTGTAAATATAAACAATAATCAAGAGTTACAACAGTCGGCCTTGAACTGAGGACACCAACATACCTGCTGAGAGGTGTCACTCGCTGTCCCGCTCCCAAAGACGGGACTCGGGGATGTGGTGTCATGAGAGAAGAGTATGGTCCGGGCAGGTGTGGGCGGGGAAAAGTTGGATGCCATGGAGACTCCAGGAAGGCTGCCCTGGTCACCGGACTCTCCCGGTGCCCCACTGGTATCTGTGAAGTTGTACGTAATTGTTAGGAAAGATTCTGATATTACTCTAACTACCATTCTCTCTCTCTCTCTCTCACTCTCTCACTCTCACTCTCACTCTCTCTCTCTCTCTCTCTCTCTCTCTCTCTCTCTCTCTCTCTCTCTCTCTCTCTCAAGGTAATGTAAGCAGAGAGAATTTACACATATAAATAACAGATACTTTAGCTTTAATATGAAAATAATGGTTTATCATTCTTAACATAACCCAATTGGAAGATAAAGTTATACACCAAACAAAATATGGTTAAGAGTTCCAACAGCATTGTACTCTTCTGTCAATAACAACAATTTGATAAGAATAGTGTTGACTAAAATAACACTTGTTGCATCATCTATGTTGCAACTGATGAGCAACAAGATAATAGGAAATGCACATCATCTTATAATTATAATTGTTTCTAAGTTAACCATAACTCGTAAGAAAGTCTACCTCCCTCCCCTGTACTACATTATACATATTTCACTGCAAACCATGACATCATACACCGATAAATTTCAAAGTGAATATCGACATACCATGTAAGATAAAAAAAAGTTAAAGGTTAAAAGGTAAAGTGCAAAGCATGCAAAAAAAAAAAAAATAGAAATTCACACAAAGCTGAAGAAAAGTAACATAGAAAAGTCACATGATGAAAATTGTGAAATGTATGCAACGTTTCTCCCAATAAAGGTGCGAAAGTAGAGGAACCACCACCGTAAGTATCATAATAAGGAATAAAAATTGTAAAACAGGCACTGGGCATCACTCGAGCCCTTCTTTACTACCCACACTTGAGGCTAGCAGGTGAGGCAATAAGCTTCCCCTGGTGAGGTGTCCTGTAAAGCATTTCAGATTGAGTATGTGTCATTGGAAACATATACAATAAAAACAGCTATTCATTCCTTTACTTCCCTCCTGCTGAAATATATCACGATGGAAACTACTCTAATAATAAGGAAAAAATTCCAAGAAATTTCTAACAGTTTTCTTGCCATTTTAATAAGGTTTTCATATTTCCCAGTACAAAGCTTGCTAGCACCATTCATACACCAACGTTTTATACTTTTTTTCAGCAGGTGGTTCCAAAATTTTTATGAGTAAGGATACCTCTTATTAAAGATTGCTTTAGGCAGAGGCAAAACACACTTGCTTCTTAATGCCAAACACTCATTGGTGCAGCACACAACTCACAACAAACTGCTCTCACAAAACATGGTACACAGGATAGCAAATGACACAGACAGACCCATCTCATCATCACCTCACCACCTGACTAGCCACCTGCTGGTACCTGGGTTAAGAGATGCTTCAGCAGAGGCCAGTAGCTCCCCTGGATGGTCCTCTTTATTCTGAGGTTCTGTCTCTTTAGTGTCTTCCCAATATTCAAAGAGTGTGTTAGGATCTGAAGTTTGACAGAACCGTAATGGTTATTTAGTGTTTCAATTTGTCACGACTTTCTATCCATGAATCTGTTAAACTTTCCTAAATCTATGATGAAGTGAATATGAAACACATAGACACATTTACTTGGAATTAAGGAAAGCTTTTGATAAGGTGCCTCTCCGAAGACTGTTATGAAAATTGAGGAGAATTAGAGGAATGCATAGGAGGATACTGAGATAGGTAGAAAACTATTGGAAAGGAGAGATACGAGAAGTGTTATGTGAGAAAAAGTTTATATGCGGAAGGAAATGTCAAGCAGAGTGTCACAAGGATTAGTCTTGGTCCCCAATTATGTTTTTGATTTACATTAATGATATGCCTGAAGAAGTTAATAGTTATGTGAGTTTATTTGCTGATGATACAAGATTTATAAAGTATACTGCAAGTGATGATCGTTGTATAGAATTACAGACAGATGTAAGCAAAATACATGTGGAGCCAAGACTGAAAAATGAAGATTAATGCTAAGAAATATCATGTTCTTGAGATGGAGAGAGTAGAACTATATTGAAATATACGATTGGAAATGAGGAAATTGACAAAGTAAAAGAAGAAAAGACTTGGGAATGAAGATACTACAAGACAACCTACCACCAGAGAAGACTATGAATATGAATATGATTATTGAAAGGGTTCACAGCTTGCTAGATTGGTGACAAACATGAGTGTGGCATACAACTACATATATGGATGAGGAAATGCTTGAAGTGATGGTGTCAGTGTTACGGCCAAGGCTTCAATATGCAGCTGTGATTTGATTGCCATACTAGAAAAAATATAAGAAAACTAGAGAGTTTTATACTTTTGTGGAGGTGTGGTTACATCACTCTTTGTGCATGTTGCATGTCAGAAAAAATAAAGGCTATTAATAAAAATTTATAAAAGAAATCAATAATTCTGGTGACATAAGTTCATACACATACTGATTACTGCTACCAAGTATCTAGTTCAACAAGTGTATACATAATAAAATATATTCTAATATATGTTTCCATCAAAATAGTTGGATGACACAAATATATTTTATTGAGTTATGAATCCTTATTGTATCAAACAATCAGTGTGCACAGAACTATTAGTAATACAGTTCCAAAAGTACACAACAGAACAATCTGCTTGGTTACTGCTACATCATGCATACTCTACTCCAAGCTACTGCATTGCTCACTGATAACATTCCTCTTCATGTATTTACCATTTGAGTTGAACCTGGTAGACGCAAAGTGAGGACCTCGGCGCGGGGACATGGTGAGGGGCGTCCCCGAGGAGGACTGTTCTGCTGAGGAGTTGTCTGCTGCATAGTCTGTGGTGCTGTCCTGCCTCTCTACACTCACATCTGAAGATGCACATTGTATGAGTTACCATTTGTTGAAGGTCACAGACAATTACCAAACAATGCACAAAAGTATTACTACTTTTCATTCCCTTATGTATTTTGCTATATGAATAATAAAGGTTAGGAGAGGCGGTGGCCTAGTGGCTAGCGTGGGGGACATACCAACTCAGAGTCCCGAGTTTGAGCCCCGGCACGAACTGGCCACTTTTCTTTGGAAAAACTGCCGAGTGGCTAAAGATCACTCACATGCTACCAGTACACTATCCTCGACTGGGACTGCAACATAAAATGCATCAAGGAGCTTCCACGGGCAGCATGAACCTCTCAACAAGAAATGAGGCATCACTTGAAAAATCTAACCTGCACTACTAACGGCTGGAGGCCGACCATCCAACGCCTCCATTATCAGCGCCATAGGTTCAGGAAAAAAAAAATTAAATAAAAATCTAGGATACAAACATTCTTCTTCTTAATAACAAGGTATATATGTACCAATATCTAAGCTTCTGACATCTCGTCCACATTCAGTAACTTCCCTTATGAATGTAACCACAGCAGAAAAGCTTTCATCTTTCCGTTCCAGCATTCCCTTACTCTGCGGTCATTACCTTCCCTATCATCTCTCCTCCCCCAATCGAGGGCATCAAAAACCTACAATCTTTAATTAGATACCAAAATGTTTAGAAATCGAAGATATGTGTGTATTCATAATTAGATACCAAAGGACTTAGAAACAGATACATTGTCTAACAGCTCGTTGGAATTCTTGTGTTGATTTTCTGCCATGGGGAGGCGGTGGCCTAGTAGTTAGCATGCAGCAGACCAGTTCAGAGTCACGAGTTGGAGTCCCGTAACAGGCTGGCCACTTTCCTTTGGAAAACCATCAAGTGGCCAAAGATCACCCACATGCTGCCAACAATATCCTCAACTGGGACTGCAACATTATATATAACGAGGAGCTTCCGCGAGCAGCATGAGCCTCTCAACAAGGAACGAGACGTCATTTGAAAAATTTAACCTGTGCTACTAACGGGTGGAGGCCAATCATTTAAAAAGCCTCAATTTAGCCTACCGACGCCATAGATTCAAGACATCAAAAAAATAAAAACACACGTAATAAACTGTGGCAGTCGTATCATATTTTTCTCTCAAAATTACTTACATCACTGGGAAGCTCAGCTCACTAAATATTACGATATTATTTTACATCTTCACCATAAAGCTCTAGAGAATTCAGGGTTATATTTATGCATTACCTGATGCATTTTCATGTTTTTTTAATTACATTTCCGTCACAAATTCTTAGTTAGTGAGATCATTAATGTTTTCTGTGAGACCTCCTCTTCAAAAAATAAAGTTTAATTTGGTTTAAACAAGGTTCTGTTATTTGTCAATGTAGGTTACGGTTTGGTTAGGTTAGGTTACATTAATATAAAAGCTATCAAATGTTCTCTATGACCAAAAGTAGGGAGTTGGACGAGGTGCAGTCCCGAGACTCAGACTTAAGCAAATGCTATTAAGGTAAAGATGTAAAATTTTACCAATGCTACTCACTAAAGTTTCGTCACTATGCCAAGCAGACAGGTGATGTTTATCTATTATGCAATATCCCTTTCCCGCAATGCAATGCAACAGCTAAAACTGACACTCGTATTCAAAAATGACAGTGATTACATAAAGTAACAGTGAATCAAAGGACTTCAATTCAGTCTGTTAAAATAACTATGTATATATGTATACACAGGCCATTCCCTCAATGGTAACCTGGTTTATCTCTCTCATTTCTTTTGTTTTACAACTTTGCTGGAAACCGAAGACATGCCTTAAACAGCTATAAGGCAACATCTATGTATGAGAATACTTATATGTGATAACAGATGGAGAACAATCTCTCAAAAAGCAAAGATGTACTGGACCTTGTGTTTGGGTTCCCTGCCATCCCACTGCACCTGCGCACCTGTACAGAAGCCTCCCACCAAACCTGGTTCTCAATAGTGATTGCGCACAACACCTTCCTTCTTCAGGAAGAATTACCTAACTCAGTGTCATAAGGATGATTAATTGTATATTTCAACTATATAGCAACGAATCTCTCTAGAATGTACAGCATGTCGTCATTCCCCATATTTGACAGAAAAATTATAAATCACACTCTTCTTAAGGGTTACGTGATATATGTTTGTAAACAAAGGATTACACGATGAACAGTGTTTGGACTTTTTTTTATACATGTTTCCTTCCCTTCAAGTTCACATGCATGCAATCTCACTTCAAATCAAAGATTTATACAAACTACCAAATGATTCATGAAACAATTCAAGTCGTCCGTCATTCATGAAACATTGGAACCAAGTCATCACACACCACCTCTTCTTACCGCATCACCTCAACCAACACCACTCTAAACATACTCATTTCTCATATTTCATATTTCCCAACAAGATATTTAATTACCTCATACACCATACTTTTTTTTTTTTATTATTAATCGATCAATGTTGTTCTAATCAAAATATTCATCTAAATAACATGCCTTACATGAAAAAAGTTTATAACTGCGCAACATACATTAATTCATGAATATTATTTTTGAAACGGTACATACGACTTTCATATGCAACGTGTATGCATGATTACACCCATAACTCACCTCCGTCATGAGAAAAATGTCACATAACTTATTAAAGTGTTCCCACCGTAAGTGGCCACATAGTTTTATAGAACACACACACACACACACACACACACACACACACACACACACACACACAGACAGACAGACAGACAGACAGACAGACAGAGACAGACAGACAGACAGACAGACAGACAGACAGACAGACAGACAGACAGACACACACACACACACACACACACACACACACACACACACACACACACACACACACACCACACACACACACACACACACACACACACACACACACACACACACACACACACATCTTAGTTCAGTGACAGATTAAAACTAGGAGCTACAAACACACTACAGCCTTACCAGGATGAGAGTTACTCCTGACGCCGTCCAACAACACGTCCTTCCGCCGCGCCGCTACCTTGCTCTCCTTGCTCAGGGTCCGCTGGAACTTGGTCTGAAAAGGAACGCTTCTGTAAGTCTCTTCGATGCTCTTAGATGACTCACGACAACGGAGGGCTGGGGGAAAGGCTTTTTTCTGCCCTATTAGTATGTGTGCTTTGTG
The DNA here is from genome assembly GCA_036785275.1 of Cancer borealis. Lineage (NCBI taxonomy): Eukaryota > Metazoa > Arthropoda > Malacostraca > Decapoda > Cancridae > Cancer > Cancer borealis. Next base: position 20,847 of record JAXIVD010005504.1, read on the forward strand.
GTCTCCATTCCCATCATCCACTTTGGGAATGTATGTGGTCGTGTGAGGTGTTTAACGAGCGTATGTAGTGGTCGTTTCTGCCCAGCCATTGTCGCCTGTATGCTCGCTTCGCCTCCGGTTCCACACACAACAGAGTTACAACAAAACAGACAAAACATTGGAACACGACACAACACGACAGGACACGATACACTGACATTAAAAAGCACGGTCATAAAACAACACTGGTTTATTAATGACGTTGAAAAACCATGCCAACCAATGGAGGCGAAACACTATTATAGCCGCAGGTGTACATTAATTAAACAGAGATAAACCTGTGTTATAAGTAGGTACTGTACACGCAACACTTTCGACACAACTTTAGAAATGATAATAAAACGAATGGAGTGAAGGGAAACAGTTTACATGTTAAGCTATTATATCGCTAATTGGCTCTTTATCATGAAGTAAAACACGCAACGCAAAGCAGTTTATTACTCGTTGGTGTATCAAAAAAAATATACTAAAAATAAAGAAGAGACAAAACCTTCCTATCTGGCAGAATGTTACCTTCATTAAGACACAAACTAATAATAATGCAAACAGCCTGAGTAAACACGCTCGAACGAATACGTAACATACCAAAAATTTGCATATTATTAACTAATTCCACGAGTTCAATATTATCATTTCATAGCAGTCATTACATTCACGAAATTCCTCCATTAGTCTGCGCTCGACACGCTCAATCACTTCCAATATTAGAATGTTATTAAATTTCCTAACGAAGTCAAATGTTAGTGGAATACAGAACACGTATAAACTAACTCAACATAACACTATCATTATGTCCACAGCACACAGAGTAGCAGGAAAAACAAGTGGATGGTGGGGGAGGGGAGGAGGAGGAAAGGGGATGTTTAAAGAAGTGAACATCTTTGTTTAGCCACTTAAGGGTATTGAGTGGCAGGGATTGGTCGTCTTGATGTTACACAGGACAAAGAGGACCAATAGAAAAACGAGAAGGCTTTGATGTGGTGTTCTGATTGGTTGAAAGAAAGGAAAGAAGTGAAAGAAAAACAGGTTTAGTCATAAAGAGAGATAAGAACGCGATATATTTGAAGAAAAAAATGTGGATGTGTGTTTGAAAGCAGTAATAATTGTAGAAGAAATTTAACCAATGTCTGATGAATGAAACAGAAAAAATAATTACAGTCTCAAAAGGTGGAAGTTTATAGCAATGAAAGAGAACAATTAGAAAAAAAAAAAAGAAACTAAACTAGAACAACTAAAACGTAACATGAATTTTCTTTAAATAACATGAGCTTTTTACAGTAAAATAATAACAAAGATACACACAAGAGATACAATTCTTATGAAAGAAAAACTCAAACTTTAACACAAAAATAATTGAAAAAAGGGAACGACTTACAAAACTATATTAGTCATTAATATAAAAACAAACACACACACACCCAAAAAAAATGCAAACAGTAGAATAAAAATTGTTTTCTTAATCAAGGAGAAACAGAGCACAACAATAAAAAAAGTAACTACAAAAACTTAACAACATCATTAAATTTACGTTGAAAGCAAGAAAGGGAAGAGTGAGCAGAGGACACGAGCAGGAATGGAGACTGGGGGAAGAAAAGAGAAGGGAAGGGAAGGGAAGGGGAGGGAAGAGGGAAGGGGAGGGAAGGGGAGGGAAAGGAAGGGAAGGGAAGGGAAGGGAAGGGAAGGGAAGGGAAGGGAAGGGAAGGGAAGGGAAGGGAAGGGAAGGGGAGGGAAGGGAAGGGATGGGCGGTGGTGTTGGTGGTGGGGAAGGGTCAAGCCTACACCACCAACAGGTTTGATTGGGCGTTGGACATATGCCAAGGGGAAACGAGGGGAAGGTGATGAAGGAGAAAGAAAAATGTCAAAATTCCGTGAGGGGATGAAGAGGAGAAGAAAAGTTAACCTGTCAGAAGTGTGTGTATATGTGTTAGCAAGGGGAGAAGAAGGGGAGGAGGCGGCAATGTGAAGGAATGAGACTGACAGAATGAAAGACTGAATTTAGAGACGAGAATTATTTTGATAAAGGTGACCAGGTGCTACGTTTAATGATTATGCCGATTATGCAGACAGGAAGCAAGGGAATAAATGTGTGTGTGTGTGTGTGTGTGTGTGTGTGTGTGTGTGTGTGTGTGTGTGTGTGTGTGTGTGTGTGTGTGTGTGTGTGTGTGTGTGTGTGTGTGTGTGTGTGTGTACTACAATGACTGACAAGGAAACATTTAACAGAGCAAATAAACTAAAACAATAAACGAGTAAAGAAAAACAATTAAAAGGACAGAATAAAAAAAAAAAAAAGGAAAAGAGGAAGCGATAAAAAAATAAGTCAAGAAAAGTAAGGAGGAAACGAAGAAAGGACATAGAGAAAGAAAGCAAAACAAAACAAAAAGAGAAGGAAAAATAAGAAAAGAAAAAAGAAAACCATGAAAAGTCAAAATAAAGAGCAAGGAACCACAAAAACCTGCCTGCTCCACTGGGATAGCAAGGACGGGCGAGCGAGGTTGAACACATTAATGAAGACAAAACAGTTAATTGTCACACGAGAACGACGAGGACAGAGACACCTCCCGCCTCGAGCCACCCAGGAAACACAAAGGAAAGGCGAGACAGAGGAAGACGGTGGAGGGAAGAGAGGGAGAGGAGGAGGACGAGCCACGTAAGCTGAGGTAAGAGTAACAATAAATTCGCGTTAAAAATAAGCCAAGGGAGAGAACCGGCTACGTGAATGGGAGAAAAGGATAAAAATAACGCATTAATATAAGAGATGGAAAAAGTCGTGTTGGCGGGGGTGGGGGGTAAGATAGCGTTGAAGAGAGGGTCACACTAGTCTTGAGGGGAAGGGTAAGGGGAGAGTGTATAGAACGTGACACTCGTAAACTAAAGCCAAGGGACGGGAGGTGAGGCTTACGGGGTGACTTAACAAGACACACCTTCAGTCTGAACTCTGCAGCCATCTTTTTAACTCTCTGGGCGAGGAGAGAAAAAGGGAAAAGAGAGGAGTTAACGAATAATAATAATAATAATGGTAATGATAGTAATAATAATAATAATAATAATAATAATAATAATAATAATAATAATAATAATAATAGTAATGGGAGCGCTATATGCTGTAATGAAGGAACTTATTTGTATAATTAATGATTGTCAATATTTGTATAATTAATGAATTACCATATTAACGCTGTTGTTTTCTTTTATAACTACATGTGGCGTGTGTGTGTGTGTGTGTGTGTGTGTGTGTGTGTGTGTGTGTGTGTGTGTGTGTGTGTGTGTGTGTGTGTGTGTAAAGCATAATAATCTCATCAACTTTCTGTAAAGTAAGAAACCAATATCAAAGACGATCAAACAACACACACACACACACACACACACACACACACACACACACACACACACACACACACACACACACACACACACACACACACACACACACACACTTTATTCCTGGAAAGCTTCAGAAAACACATGATCTGACTAACATACCTATCCAGGAGACCGTTTATCAACCATATAAATATAAACAAATAAAAGAATAAATAAAGGCTATAAACCTACTTATCTGAGGTTATGAAAAATGCCAGTAACAATAACAACAATAACAACAACAACAATAATAATAATAATAATAATAATAATAATAATAATAATAATAATAATAACAACAATAAAAATAATAATGAACAAACTCTTGGAATTACAATAGTCAAACCTAACTGTATTTCACCGTAATAAACATCATAAAGTTACGACAAATGGGTCCATGAATATTAAAAGACAGATTACTATTTGCTCTCTCTCTCTCTCTCTCTCTCTCTCTCTCTCTCTCTCTCTCTCTCTCTCTCTCTCTCTCTCTCTCTCTCTCTCTCTCTCTCTCTCTCTCTCTCTCTCTCTCTCTCTCTCTCTCTCCATACATAATTTGCGTGTCTATAAACGTTACTCTACCCCGGTGTGAGTTGTGTGTAGGCTTTGAACGCACAATATAACCTCACTTTTAAAGAATCCTGCTGTGTTATCGCCTTGCACCTCCACTACAGCTAAACCCTTTGCGACCACGACCACTACCACCACTACCACCACCAACAACTACCACCATCACCACCACCAACAACCACCACCAC
>JAXIVD010005505.1:5000-7500 GCA_036785275.1 Cancer borealis
CTGTCTCAACCTTGGTACCGATATGTTCAAAGTCTTTCAATAATGTTTGGTGGAATGTATGATTTGAATTGAATGATTGTTGATCTATAGGGTTAAGTCTGAGATAAAAAGACACACACACACACACACACACACACACACACACACACACACACACACACACACACACACACACACACACACACAAACACACAAGCAAAGAAAGAAAGAAGGAGCGAGAGAGAGAGAGAGAGAGAGAGAGAGAGAGAGAGAGAGAGAGAGAGAGAGAGAGAGAGAGAGAGAGAGAGAGAGAGAGAGAGAGAGAAGAGAGAGAGATAATTAATTGACTGATTGAATGGCTGAATGGCTTAATGCTTCGGACAACCAAATATTTCTCCTTTGCAAGTATATATAGAAAAAATAGAGAAGAGGGTCGTAGAGTCTATAGGAAAATAATCACTGAACACACAATTTAACTCTTACATATAACAAAAATCGAATTGAAATTGAACAGGCGTGGGAATAATTCAACAGCACATCTAATACAACAGGTCAGAGGATGAGAAATAAACATATATATGAGAGAAGAAGATAATAACAAGTAATGCAACACTATACGGAAGGTTGTGAGAAACGGTGACCAGTTAGTTTAGGAAGGAAGGAAAATGAGAAAGCACATTCCTTACAAGGTGAACATCTGCCTGTCGACGAGAAGTGACAAAACCTGTTCTTAAGACCTTCATGGGAGCTGATTGAGAGTAACATGACGTGTGGAAGTTTTTGTTAACACTCACAGAGAAGGACATGCTTAAGAAGCTGTTAGGAAGGGGAGAATGTATACTTGTTAAGATGTATATATTTAGTATTCAACCAAGAAATGAAAGATGTATACTTGTAAGATGTATATATTTAGTATTCAACCAGGAAATGGAGGAAGTAAAGCTACTTTTAAGACATATATTTAGCCTTCCACCAGGTAATGAAGGATGTGTACTTGTAAGATGTATGTATAAAGCACTTATCCTGATCCTAAGTTTATCAAAAAAGTCTTATTCGTGTGCAGTTAACATCTTTGGTCTTTTATACAGTCTGTAACAATTAAATTTACTTAGACATACTGAAGTGTTTATAATTATAATCCACATTTACAAGTACAGCCATAAACTATAAAGCCAAAACCAACTGATTCTTAGACACAAAATGGCGTCCAGGTAAAAAAACAAAAGTACATCTGAAGTCTAACATCACAGAAATTCAATACTTAACGATTCAGAACTATTGGTGTGTTCTTCGTCTTGCCAGAACTCTAATTTATCATCACCTGTTACTTTTAATATTTCAATGTGAATATACACGTTCCCTTTTTTCAATAGTTTAGTCATATTATTCAGCCATAACCTCTATATATTTCTTGAGTTACACACTAGTAAGTCCTACACCTTCTTGCGACTTTTGACAATCGATTCTCAATACAAAAGCTTAAGGTGCATGGAAGCATTGAAGAAAGTATTAAATATATTATTGCTATACTTGATTAGGAAGATCCTCTGGGTTTCTATATGAGTTAAAAGTCGAATATTTTCATCTATCACCTAAAAATTAGCTTATGAATAAATATTTCTTTTTTTTTCAGTCCTCATCCCTTTCCTTCAAGACAAGGAGACTAAGATATTAAGATGTTTGTTGTCTTAAAATATATCTATCTCTTTTTTTCTTCATAGATGCATGATTTATACACAGAATTGTTTGTCATTTTTATATACTATGGCCACACACACACACACACACACACACACACACACACACACACACACACACACACACACACACACACACACACACACACACACACACACACAGACACACACACACAACACGATTAAACTACACAGAGTCAAAGGCTTTTTCTTTAACAGATTTCATCTCATGTCACCGGCTTTACAAAATGTCTCACTTCGCGGCAACTTTGTGTTTCATTCTACATTCTACATTATATATTTTTCATGGCAATTTCCTTTATAACTTGCTAGCTACACACAAGCTTCCTTTCCTTTCCCGACACCATAAGAGAAGGGGAAGCATGCAAGCAGTAGCTATTGGATTCATTAACTTTCACTTTTATTTAGTCTACCTAAGGCAATGCAACATATTTATATTCATTCATCTTGTCAAGAGCAAAATGTTGTGTGAGTAAGATAACTAAACTATAATATATTCACGAAAGAAAACACTTCCAAACACAAGCACAATGAAGGGAATTAAGAAACTATAATACATAATTTACTGTGACATTAAAAAGATCAATATTATTACCGTATATCTCCCATAATCAAGACTACTCCAAGCTTTGAAAGTTACCTCTCAATCTTCTCTTAATTATTCCATCGCCATCTACACCCTGTCCTCAGCATCCTCATCTGTCACACAAACTCCAGCATCTCCCTCACCGCATCCATCAACCTTCTCTTTGCCTTTCATCTCCTCAGCTCTCGATGGAGAAGCAAATTGATTCAACAACTTA
>JAXIVD010005505.1:22500-27500 GCA_036785275.1 Cancer borealis
CGACCACGTTATCATGCAAAAGAAAGTTATAAAAAAAAAGCAGAACTAATGATATAATACAACACTTGTCTTTAGCGTCTTTACTGTCCAGTCTAATGCCAACACACAACATGATCTGTGGAGACTCAAAGGGAGTGAAACATACCCTCATCTTAGGCCTTCCCGGGTGAGGCAGCTTGGGTATTACTGCCACGGAGGCATCGGTGGTGTCTGCCTTGCCTTGTGAGTATTTATTTTCACTTCTGTTCACGATATAAGGTTTGTGACACGAGTTGGATGATGTTAATAATGTTATAGAATCACTATGTCGAACCAGAAGCGCAAATCACTCTATGACGTAAATATTGCAAGTGTTTTTATGGCAATGCAGAAAAACTTGGACTCAGACAGACACACACACACACACACACACACACACACACACACACACACACACACACACACACACACACACACACACACACACACACTAGCATATCCATCACCTAGCAGCAAAAGAACAACAATATATTTGCTTCACACTCCATAATAATCATCACTCGGAATTATTTATATATTTTTTTATATTATTACGATGATGAGAAAATGTCCATGGAATACAATACAATACATGCATCAGATCATCACAACCAACATGAAATAATAATAATAATAATAATCGCGCGTCGCCGCCGTTGGAGCATAACAGTCTTCACGTCTTGGCCAGAGCGGCGAGGCGAGGCTAGGCAAGGCGGTCCGAAGCGCTGCCGTCTGACCAAGGAAGAAGCCGTAGAGAACAGTGGAGGTTATCGCTATTATTTCTCCTGTATTACTATGTCTTCTAGCTCTTCAGTCTACCGTGTCACTTTACCAAAGGCGTCTGTGTGCACCAATGAATTTTTTTTCTTTTCGTACATGTATATAAGAAGTAATTCAAGAATGTATTTCAGGTTTGCGGGAGGAATGCAAAGTTTATTCTAAGTGAACAGTGATTCCCAGATCTTCACTGCTTCTCTTCTTCATGATCCTCGATTTTTCGGGGTATTAGTTTATATACATAAATTAAGCGCTCAATTATAATATCTTCATTAGCAATTTTATCGCCATCTATCAATGTATCTATTGACCTGTATATTAATAACTATTTATTTATCTATATGTATATGAAGTATAAATTTTCTATACGAGCTTGAATCATGTATGTAACGTGGTTTTGTTAACTTCTTGCTAAACACGAGGTACGCCATCTTAAGGAGTACCTTGAGGTGGTCTGCTGAGGGTGACGGTGCCTCAGGTGTGTTCCTCCAAGGTGGTGTTGGTGCAGGTGGCGGGAAAGAGGCCAAGGGCATGACGGACGGACAGTCGCTGGCGTTAAGCAGGTGGTAATAATTTGTTATTGTCTCATAATCCATAATATAACAGGTAATTATAATCTCCGCATGAATCCTCACCTTAGAGTAAATAACTTATGATGAAAAAATAAAGTTCTGTTTATATATATGAAATAAACTCAATTCTAAGTCTGCATGTATACATATATGTTTACTTTCCTGTCTCTGTCAGCTTGGCTTCACCATCTATAAGTGATAAATGTCCCTCTACATAATGTGCACACAGGCATTTACTATTCATATTTTTTCATAGATTATATGTCATGTGATATAACAAAATAAAAGTAAAATTTGTAATGTTAAAAACTGCAATAAGAATTAAGGGAATTACAGAGAATATAGGTGAAAAAGCTGAATAAAAAATATTTCTACAATGTTTTATGGCAGCCTCATTATCTTCGTATGCAACAGATTTATTGCAATGAGTTTTATATCATCTTATGTGGAATTTCAATCTGAAGACAATAGTGTGGTTAGGTTTTTATTTCCAACTTTCCGCTCCCTTTCTCTCTCTTTCCCTCACAACGGCCAGTCAGTTTGTTAAGCTTCGCAGATCTTACTTCCTCTACATTATCAAGGCTGGAGGAGCTTCATCCTTTTATACGATACTCTCTTCTTTGAGATGAAAGTAGTATAGGAACGGTGAAGCTATTCTTGCCTGGATAATGCAGAGGAAACAAGAAATAATAATAATAATAATAATAGTAGTAATAATAACGATGATAATAATAATAATAAAAACAATAACAATAACATCAAGAGAATAAGGAGCAAGAAGATGGAACAGGAAAGTAGGATTGATATTATTGTACTTCCTGTTGTTGTTAATAATAGTATTGTTATTATCAATATTATCATCATGATTATCATTACTATTATTATCATTATTTTTATTATCATTATTATAATTTATTACTATTACCATTATCATTATTATCATTACTATTATTATTACTATTATTATTATTGTTATTATTATTAGCATTATTATTATTATTATTATTATTATTATTATTATTATTATTATTATTATTATTATTATTATTATTACAATTATAACAACTATTATTGCCATTTTCCAGTAAGGAGGAAATTTAGAATATATATTTACTGTCAAAAATATGTGGTAAAAGGTGACTAAAAGTGACAAGGGCATAAGGCTTAAGACCACCGACTAAAAGTTTAATACCGATGTTCACGATATAAGAATCAACCTTGTTCTTCATTAAATTATCCTACTGTTCTCTGTCCTGTTTAAATAGTAGATTAATAAGGAACAATTAACAGGTTTCTATCTTTTCTACACAATTTTATCATCAACATCTCTAGTCTGCTTTCCATGTACAAGAAAAGACAAAGAAAAGGAGGAAAGAAGTGGCTCTATTGATATTTCACTTATTTACTTTTCTTTCCTTTCCTCCTTGGATGCCACCTCGAAAATATGTTGTAAAGAAGAAAAAATATACATCAAGAACTAGCCAAGATGATATTAAGACCACAAACAAACACTCTAGGATAAAACACGAAGAAAACACAACACATCAACACTAAATAACCTAAGACAACCACACCATCGAACATCTTAAGTTTATCTTCCTCTTGGTGACTCACAGTAAATGACTTAAATAGAGGAATTCTTAATATTCAGGAAAATGGACGACACCCTCCTTGTATTTTGATTTTCACGCCACTAGTTACAGAAGACAAGAAGTTCCTTAGTGAAGATCTTAGTGTAGGGGAAATTAAGCTCACTAAGAGAGGTGGATGGTAAAGATAATGATGATAATAATAGTGATGATAAATAATGATAGTAAGAATAAGAGTAGTAATAGAGAATGATAATGATAAAAATAAGGTGTAAGAAGAGAAAGAAAATGGTGGTGAGAATAGAAAAAAGAATATAATGTAGTAATAAGTTGAAGAAAAGTTGTTATTTTTACTATTATTATTATCATCATTACTATTATCATTATTATTATTACTATCATAATTACTACCATCATTATCATCATCATCACCATCATCATCATCATCATCATCATCATCACCATCATCATCATCATCATCATCATCATCATCATCATTCATATCCCTCGTTGTATAACATTAATGAAAACATCACGTGACAATAAAATACAAACCACCTTCAAGTGTTAAATAAAATAATACTTTAAACTCACGCCTTTACCCATTGTTTCAACACACACACACACACACACACACACACACACACACACACACACACACACACACACACACACACACACACACACACACACATACATACACCATCTCTGCCGTCAAGAAGTGGAAGGTGTGTGTGCTGTGTGTGGAGGGAAGTGGGTTCATTCACAACATGATTTTTTCCCATGCTCCCTCTCCCTCCTACACACACACACACACACACACACACACACACACACACACACACACACACACACACACACACACACACACACACACACACACTTCCCCCTACGTCATAAACTACCCTCAGTCTCAAGGTCACCTGAGCCCCGCGCCCCACCCGGAAGTGTGGGTGTGTAGTAAAAGGCTTCCCTCTGTTGTGGTTGGGGTCGCTCTCCTCCCCACCTCACCTCGCTCTTTTATTATGATTTTTTTTTAAAGAGGGGAATGCCCTTGCCTGCTATATATAGATTGCTATGTCGTGTGTACGTGTGTGTGTGAGTGTTTCAAGGTGTGTATGTGTGTGTGTGTGTGTGTGTGTGTGTGTGTGTGTGTGTGTGTGTGTGTGTGTGTGTGTGTGTGTGTGTGTGTGTGTGTGTGTGTGTGTGTGTGTGTGTGTGTGTGTGTGTGTTTGCATGGAACAAAGGGCTTAAATCTGAATTATTTGATATATATATATATATATATATATATATATATATATATATATATATATATATATATATATATATATATATATATATTACATTTATATCAACTTTAGTATTAGGTGAGCAGTGAAGTGTATCGGAGCGTGGCTGAGGGTTGGCGGGAAGGCTTCAGTAATGGGTTGGTCACGCATATGCAAGTTGCGGCCACTAATCGGTCAGTGATACAACGCTGATGAGTTGTGAATAACGCAATACAAATGTGTTTATGTTACTAATTTGTTGCTTTACTGCCCTAGTCACACCGTTTGCCTCCATTCATACACAACAGAGTGTCATGGTATCTGAAGAATGCGATTAAGTTTAGTGACAGAGAAAAAATAATAAAGTTTCCATCTCACAGAGGCAGAAGACAGTGAGCATTTTATAGGTAAGGTGTTTCCTGCACAGGTGAAGGCATTTAGAGGTCAAAGCCCCCCTGCACTTACTGGATAGTCTGGAGGGGGAGTGTGGGCGCCCTTGTAACACATGGACAACTTCCCCTCGGACCAAACGAGGGGAGGGGCTTCACAGGCCGCCGCAAAAGACTGCTTCAACACTGGTACTGTACCTGCAACAAAAAGAAAAGACAGAGTTATAAAAAGAAAACATGAATAGAATATATAAGTTTAGTTCTATTTATTGCTAAGTCATGTATCATTATATCAGCCATCTATGACGCTTCTCCATAGTGATCCTCTATAACGTCATCATTATCTAGTAAGTAATGGAAGCTGGTCAGTAAATTTCTTAATCT
>JAXIVD010005506.1:0-27500 GCA_036785275.1 Cancer borealis
TGTGTTTTGGGTATTGATAGCTGGGGCATGTTTTGGGGTATTGATAATTGGGGTGTGTTTTGGTGTATTGATTATTGGGGTGTTTTTTGGGGTATTGATAATTGGGATGTTTATTAGGTAGTGATAACTGGGGCATGTTTTGGGGTATTGATAATTAGGTTGTCTTTTGGAGTATTGATTATTGGGGTGTTTTTTTCGGGTATTGATGATTGGGGGGTGTTTTAGGGTATTGATAATTTGGATGTTGGGCCTGTTCCCCTGAAGCACGCTTCATTAAGAACAGCTGGAAGCAGCTTGGTGTTTGTTGTTAAGTTAGATTTGTTTTTTCTTGACTCGCTAAGAGTATAAGAAAACGTTTTTCTACTTATATATTTAAAGCACCTCAGTTTTTTAAGTGTGCAAAACAAACACCAGACTCTCTGAGCCTAGACGTGCGCAGGCAGGGCTACACCAACAGGGTGACCTGCCTCAAGCAGGTATATATACTATAAATAATACTGCCGCGGCCCAAGGGTAGCCACCCACTTGGGCAAGAGACTGTGTAACCTTGACGAGGTGCGGCAGCTTGTTCCATCTGGTGCTTTTACTTGGGATTGGTGGCTACAATCCTGTTACCTTAGGGGAGTGAGCGCCACGTGGTACTAATTAGCAGTCTCGCGGAAGCCAGTTGGCCTAGCTAGCCGCTGGTGGATAAAACATGCTAAAAAGAAACATAAGAAGCCTCGGATTCGGACTGATAATTTGGTGACGACCGGACATTCACAGACTGATAACTTGGTGACGACCCGGCATTCCCATGGACCTGTTTTACGGACTGATAACTTGGTAACGACCCGGCATTCCCATGGACTTGTTTCACGGACTGACAAATTGGTGACGACCCGGCACTCCCATGGACCTGTTTCACAGACTGACAAATTGGTGACGATCCGGCACTCCCATGGACCTGTTTCACAGATTGACAAATTGGTGACGACCCGGCACTCCCATGGACTTGTTTCACGGACCAATAGCTTCTCAACTAGGGAGACTAGGGAGGAGAGAGAGGATAAGGCTTTCCTCGCAGATTTCAAAGAGTATGTGTTGACTCACACCAATGTGATGTCTGAGGAGGAAATGAATGACCTCCGTGTCCTAAAACACCTCGGGGAAGGCTCTTTTGGCACCGTTGACCTTGTCACCTTCAAGGGACGTGACACCATCCACAAGGCCAGTAAGTCTGGCGGGGATCCCACCATGTTCCTGTGGGAGGCGCGCGTGACCCTGGAGGTGGATGGGGCAGGTGGCGCGCCACGTCTGCATGCGCTCACCACCAAGCCGGCTATGGCAGTCATGGACTACGCCGGCACGTCCCTGCTTCGCACCCTCATCAAGGGATGCACTATGGGCACGTTTCTCCGGGTGGTGGCGGGCCTGGCCAAGAGCCTGGCTGAGGTGCATGCCAAAGGGTTTGTCCACAATGACATCAAGTGTGACAACATCACGGTGACAGGCCGACCCTCCAGTCCTTCTGTGCACGTCATTGACTTTGGGCTCGCCACCAAGGTCAACGACAGGTTCTATTTTGAGCTGTTTAACTGGCCTCGCAACCCCGACTACCAGCATCCCTCCGATTACAGGTCTCCGGAGCTGAAGAAGGGCGAGCCTCTGCAGCCCTCCAGCGACGTGTTCAGTGTCGGGGTGATGCTGAGAGACGTATGTAAGTGCACCAAGCACCGACGGCTCAACGAGCTGCTCATGCCCCTAGCAAAGGCGTGCATGGAGGATTGGCCCGAGGATCGGCCTTCCCTCAGCAAGATGGAGCAGGATGTGCAGAACATGGTGTCCATCCTTACAGACAACGAGGAGAACCATGTTCTGGCCCCCCGGCGCAAAGGACGAGGAGGAAAGCGGTGATCAAGCACCGGCCAAGGACCAGGATAGCACAACCTCCCTCTCCCCCCGTCTCTCCTCTCCCCGCTCCACATCCCCTATCATACAAATGCCTTCCTCCCTCCCTTAACTCACTCCTCCACCCTCCCCTACATTCTCCACCTTCCCTCATTCCACTCCCTTATCATCTGTACCTCCTCCTCCCTCTCTCACTCCACTCCCCTATATCCTCCACCTTCCCTCATTCCAATCTCTCCATCCTACCTTCCTTACTCCACTTCCTCTAGAGTCCCTCCCCCTTTCTTCCTCCCTCACACCTCTTCCTTTTCAATCCCTAGCCCCTCCTCCCTCCCTCTCATTTCTCCTCCATCAATCACTACCACATCTCTCTCCGTCATCCCACTCGCCAATCCCCCCTCCCCATCCCCAATACCTCTCCCTGTAGTAGCAGTAGTAGTAGTAGTAGTAGTAGTAGTAGTAGTAGTAGTAGTAGTAGTAGTAGTAGTAGTAGTAGTAGTAATAGTAGTATTAGTAGTAGTAGTAGTAGTAGCAGTAGTAGTAATAGTAGTAGTAGTAGTAGTAGTAGTAGTAGTAGTAGTAATAGTAGTAGTAGTAGTAGTAGTAGTAGTAGTAGTAGTAGTAGTAATAGTAGTAGTAGTAGTAGTAGTAGTAGTAGTAGTAGTAGTAGTAGTAGTAGTAGTAGTAGTAGTAGTAGTAGTAATAGTAGTAGTAGTAGTAGTAGTAGTAGTAGTAGTAGTAGTAGTAGTAGTAGTAGTAGTAGTAATAGTAGTAGTAGTAGTAGTAGTAGTAGTAGTAGTAGTAGTAGTAGTAGTAGTAGTAGTAGTAGTAGTAGTAGTAGTAGTAGTAGTAGTAGTAGTAGTAGTAGTAGTAGTAGTAGTAGTAGTAGTAGTAGTAGTAGTAGTAATAGCATTAGCAAAAGTAGTAATAGTAGAAGTATTAGTAGCAGCAACAACAATGGTAGTAGTAATAGTAGTAGAAGTAAAAGAAATAATAATAATATTAGTTGTTGTTGTTGCTGTAATTGTTGTTGTGATAACATTTTCATTAACAAGGTTATGTTAGGATAGGGTTTAGGTTAAGATAAGATTCGGTAGGACCAGAAATTACAGGATAACCAAATTTCAAAAATGATATGCGCCTGGCCAGCTGAGAGCAAGTGAAAGTGTGCAAATGAGTTAAGCTGTGTTTACCTGCACTCATTCAGCCATGTATGTATTCTTTCACCTATGTATGTATTCGCTCGCTCATGTAAGTGTTCATTCGGCCATATTTGTATTTACTCACTCATGTACGTATTCGCTCGCCATTGTATGTATTCATTCGCCAGTGTATGTATTCGCTCACCCATGTATGTATTTACTAACCCATGCATAAATTCACTTACTCATGTATGTATTCGCTCGCCTATGTATATATTCCCGCACCCATGTATGTATTCGTTCGCCAATGTATGTATTCGCCCGCCCATGTATGTATTTGCTCACACATGTATGAATTACATCACCCATGTATGTATTCGTTCGTCCATGTCTGTATTCACTCATCCATGTATGTATTCGCTCGCCTATGTATTCACTCGCCCATGTATGTTTTCACTCGCCAATGTCTGTATTCGCTCGCCAATGTATGTATTCGCTCGCCTATGTATTCACTCGCCCATGTATGTTTTCACTCGCCAATGTATGTATTCGCTCGCCCATGTATGTATTCGCTCGCCTATGTATTCGCTCGCCCATGTATGTATTCGCTCGCCCATGTATGTATTCGCTCGCCCATGTATGTATTCGCTCGCCCATGTATGTATTCACTCGCCCATGTATGTATTCGCTCGCCCGTGTATGCATTCGCTCGCCCATGTATGTATTCGCTCGCCCATGTATGTATTCACTCGCCCATGTATGTATTCGCTCGCCCATGTATTTATTCGCTCGCCCATGTATTTATTCGCTCGCCCATGTATGTATTCGCTCGCCCATGTATGTATTCGCTCGCCCATGTATGTATTCGCTCGCCCATGTATGTATTCGCTCGCCCATGTATGTATTCGCTCGCCCATGTATGTATTCGCTCGCCCATGTATGCATTCGCTCGCCCATGTATGTATTCGCTCGAACATGTATGTATTCTCTCGCCCATGTATGTATTCACTCGCCCATGAATGTATTCACTCGGCCATGAATGTATTCACTCACCCATGTATGTATTCACTCGTCCATGTATGTATTCACTCACCCATGTATGTATTCACTCACCCATGTATGTATTCACTCGCCCATGTATGTATTCACTCGCCCATGAATGTATTCGCTCGCCCATGAATGTATTCACTCACCCATGTATGTATTCACTCGCCCATGTATGTATTCACTCGCCCATGTATGTATTCACTCGCCCATGTATGTATTCACTCGCCCATGTATGTATTCACTCGGCCATGTATGTATTCACTCGCCCATGTATGTATTCACTCATCCATGTATGTATTCACTCACCCATGTATGTATTCACTCGCCCATGTATGTATTCACTCGCCCATGTATGTATTCACTCACCCATGTATGTATTCACTCACCCATGTATGTATTCACTCGCCCATGTATGTATTCACTCGCCCATGAATGTATTCGCTCGCCCATGAATGTATTCACTCACCCATGTATGTATTCACTCGCCCATGAATGTATTCACTCGGCCATGAATGTATTCACTCACCCATGTATGTATTCACTCGCCCATGTATGTATTCACTCGCCCATGAATGTATTCGCTCGCCCATGAATGTATTCACTCGCCCATGAATATATTCACTCACCCATGCTCATGTATGTATTTACTCACTCATTTATGTATTCGCTCATCCATGTATGTATTGACACGCCCATGTATATATTCGCTCGCCCATGTATGTATTCGCTCGCCCATGTATGTATTCGCTCGCCCATGTATGTATTCGCTCGCCCATGTATGTATTCGCTCTCCCATGTATGTATTCGCTCTCCCATGTATGTATTCGCTCGCCCATGTATGTATTCGCTCGCCCATGTATGTATTCGCTCGCCCATGTATGTATTCGCTCGCCCATGTATGTATTCGCTCTCCCATGTATGTATTCGCTCTCCCATGTATGTATTCGCTCGCCCATGTATGTATTCGCTCGCCCATGTATGTATTCGCTCTCCCATGTATGTATTCGCTCTCCCATGTATGTATTCGCTCTCCCATGTATGTATTCGCTCGCCCATGTATGTATTCGCTCGCCCATGTATGTATTCGCTCGCCCATGTATTTATTCGCTCGCACATGTAAGTAATCGCTCGCCCATGTATGTATTAGCTCGCACATGTATGTATTCGCTCGCCCATGTATGTATGTATTAGCTCGCTCTTATATGTATTCACTCAGCCATGCATGTATTTGCTCGCCCATGTGTGTATGTATATATATATATATATATATATATATATATATATATATATATATATATATATATATATATATATATATATATTCCCTCGCTCATGTATATATTCACTCACGCATGCGCATGTATGTATTCGCTCCCCCATGTATGTATTGCTCGCCCAAGTATGTGTTCGCTTACCCATGTATGTATTCACCCACCCATGTATGTATTCGCTCACCCATGTATGTATTCGCTCACCCATGTATGTATTCACTCACCCATGTATGTATTCGCTCGTCCATGAATGTAATCGCTTGTCCACGTATGTATTCGCTAGCCTATGTATGTATTCACTCAACCTGAATGTAAGTATTCACTCGCCCATGTATGTATTCGCTCGCCCATGTATGTATTCTCTCACCCATGAATGTATTCGCTCATCCATGTATGCATTCGCTCACCCATGTATGAATTCGCTTGCAAATGTATGTATTTGCTTTTCCATGTATGTATACGCTCGCTTATGTATGTATTCGCTCGTTCATATGTATTCGCCTTCCCATGTATTTATTCGCTCGCCTATGTATGTCTTCGCATCCCCATGTATGTATTCGCTTGCTCTTGTATGTATTTACTCACACATTTATGTATTTGCTCGCCCATGTATATATTTGCTCGGCCAAGTATGTATTCACTCGCTTATGTATGTATTCGCTCGAACATGTATGTATTCGCTCGCCCATGTATGTATTCGCTCGAACATGTATGTATTCGCTCGCCCATGTGTGCATATATTAGTAAATGTATGTATTCACTCCCCTATGTATGTATTCGTTTGCCCATGCATGTATTTTCTCATGCACGTATATATTCGTTCGCGTATGTATGTATTCCCTCACTCATGTATGTATTCGCTAGCTCATGTATGTATTCGCTTGCCCATGCATATATTCGCTCGCCCATGTATGTATTTGCTCACCCATGTATGTATTTGCTCCCTCATGTATGTATTCGCACGTCAATGTATGTATTTGCTCACTCATGTTTGTATTAGGTCGGCCATGTATGTATTCTCTCACCCATGTATTAATTTACTCGCCCATGCATGTATTCACTCGCCCATGTATGTATTCACTCGCCCATGTATGTATTTGCTCGCCGTTGTATGTATTTGCTCGTTTATGGATGTAATAGCTCGCCCATGTATGTATATACCCATCCATGTATGTATTCGATCGCCCATGTATATATTTACTCACCCATGTAGGTATTCGCTCGCATATGTATGTATTTACTCACCCATGTATGTTGTCGCTCGCCCATGTAAGTATTTACTTAACCATGTATGTATTCCCTCGCCTATGTATGTATTAACTTATCCATGTATGTGTTCGCTCGCCCATGTATGTATTTACTCGCTCATGTATGTGTTCACTTGCTTATGTATGTACTCACTTGCTCATGTATGTATTCACTCGCCCATGTATGTATTCGCTCACCCACGTATATATTTACTCACCAATGTATATATTCACTCGTTCATGTGTGTGTTGGTTCGCCAATGTATGTATTCGCTCGCACATGTAAGTATTTACTCACCCATGTATGTATTCGCTCGCACATGTAAGTATTTACTCACCCATGTATGTATTCGCTCTAACATGTAAGTATTTACTCACCCATGTATGTATTCGCTTGCATATGTAAGTATTTACTCACCCATGTATGTATTCGCTCGCACATGTAAGTATTTACTCACCCATGTATGTATTCGCTCTCACATGTAAGTATTTACTCACCCATGTATGTATTCGCTTGCATATGTAAGTATTTACTCACCCATGTATGTATTCGCTTGCATATGTAAGGCTTTACTCACCCATGTATGTATTCGCTCGCACATGTATGTATTTACTCACCCATGTATGTATTCGCTCGCACATGTATGTATTTACTCACCCATGTATGTATTTGCTCGCCCATGTAAGTATTTACTCACCCATGTATGAATTCGCTTGCACATGTAAGTATTTACTCACCCATGTATGTATTCGCTCGCACATGTAAGTATTTACTCACCCATGAATGTATTCGCTTGCACATGTAAGTATTTACTCACCCATGTATGTATTCGCTCGCACATGTAAGTATTTACTCACCCATGAATGTATTCGCTTGCACATGTAAGTATTTACTCACCCATGTATGTATTCGCTCGCCCATGTAAGTATTTACTCACCCATGTATGAATTCGCTCGCACATGTAAGTATTTACTCACCCATGTATGTATTCGCTTGCACATGTAAGTATTTACTCACCCATGTATGTGTTCGCTTGCACATGTAAGTATTTACTCACCTATGTATGTATTGGCTCGACCATGTAAGTATTTACTCACCCATGTATGTATTCGCTTGCACATGTAAGTATTTACTCACCCATGTATGTATTCGCTTGCACATGTATGTATTCACTCACCCATGTATGTATTCGCTGGCACATGTAAGTATTTACTCACCCATGTATGTATTCGCTCGCACATGTAAGTATTTACTCACCCATGAATGTATTCGCTCGAACATGTAAGTATTTACTCACCCATGTATGTATTCGCTCGCACATGTAAGTATTTACTCACCCATGTATGTATTCGCTCTCACATGTAAGTATTTACTCACCCATGTATGTATTCGCTCGCCCATGTAAGTATTTCCTCACCCATGTATGTGTTCGCTTGCACATGTAAGTATTTACTCACCCATGTATGTATTCGCTTGCACATGTAAGTATTTACTCACCCATGTATGTATTCGCTTGCACATGTAAATATTTACTCACCCATGTATGTATTCGCTCGCACATGTAAGTATTTACTCACCCATGTATGTATTCGCTCGCACATGTAAGTATTTACTCACCCATGTATGTATTCGCTCGCCCATGTAAGTATTTACTCACCCATGTATGAATTCGCTTGCACATGTATGTATTTACTCACCCATGTATGTATTCGCTTGCACATGTAAGTATTTACTCACTCATGTATGTATTCGCTCGCACATGTAAGTATTTACTCACCCATGTATGTATTCGCTTGCACATGTAAGTACTTTCTCACCCATGTATGTATTCGCTTGCACATGTAAGTATTTACTGACCCATGTATGTATTCGCTCGCCCTTGTATGTATTAACTTATCCATGTATGTGTTCGTTCGCCCATGTATGTATTTACTCGTTATGTATGTGTTCACTTGCTCATGTATGTAATGAATTGTTCATGTATGTATTCACTCGCCCATGTATGTATTCCCTCAGCTATGTATGTATATGCTCGCCCATGTATGTATATGCTCACCCATTTAAATATTCGCTCGCGTATGTATTCATATGTATGCATATGTATGTATTCTTTCACATATGTATATATTCGCTTACCCATGTATGTATTCACTCGCTTATTTATGTATTCGCTCGTACATGTATGTATTTACTCACCCATGTATGTATCCGTTTGGAAATGTATGTATTTGCTCGCACATGTGTGTATTTCCTCACCTTTGTATGTATTCACTCATCCATGTATGTATTTACTCAACCATGTATGTATTTGTTCGCTCATGTATTTATTACCTCACCCATGTATGTATTCGCTCGTCCATGTATGTATTTCCTCAACCATGTATGTATTTGCTCGCACATGTGTGTATTTCCTCACCCCTGTATGTATTCGCTCGTCCATGTATGTATTTCCTCAAGCATGTATGTATTTGCTCACCCATGTATGCATTCGCTGGCCCATGTATTTATTCCCTTCACTAGCCTATTTATGTTCTCTCGCACATGTATGTATTCACTCGCCCATGTATGTATTCACTCGCCCATGTATGTATTCACTCGCCCATGTATATATTCACTCGCACATGTATGTATTCTCTCGCCCATGTATGTATTCACTCGCCCATGTATGTATTCACTCGCCCATGTATGTATTCACTCGCCCATGTATGTATTCACTCGCCAATGTATGTATTCACTCGCCCATGTATGTATTCACTCGCCCATGTATGTATTCACTCGCCCATGTATGTATTCACTCGCCCATGTATGTATTCACTCGCCCATGTATGTATTCACTCGCACATGTATGTATTCACTCGCCCATGTATGTATTCACTCACCCATGTATGTCTTCACTCGCACATGTATGTATTCACTCGCCCATGTATGTATTCCCTCACCCATGTATGTATTCACTCGCACATGTATGTATTCACTCGCCCATATATGTATTCACTCGCACATGTATGTATTCACTCGCCCATGTATGCATTCACTCGCCCATGTATGTATTCACTCGCACATGTATGTATTCACTCGCCCATGTATGTATTCAATCGCACATGTAAGTATTCACTCGCCCATGTATGTATTCACTCGCACATGTATGTATTCACTCGCCCATGTATGTATTCACTCGCCCATGTATATATTCACTCGCCCATGTATGTATTCACTCGCCCATGTATGTATTCACTCTCCCATGTATATATTCACTCGCCCATGTATGTCTTCACTCGCCCATGTATGTATTCACACGCACATGTATGTATTCACTCGCCCATGTATGTATTCACTCGCACATGTATGTATTCACTCGCCCATGTATGTCTTCATTCGCACATGTATGTATTCACTCGCCCATGTATTTATTCACTCGCACATGTATGTATTCACTCGCCCATGTATGTATTCACTCGGCCATGTATGTATTCACTTGGCCATGTATGTATTCACTCGCCCATGTATGTATTCGCTCGCCCATGTATGTATTCACTCGGCCATGTATGTATTGACTCGCTCATGTATGTATTCACTCGGCCATGTATGTATTCACTCAGCCATGTATGTATTCAATCGGCCATGTATGTATTCACTCGGCCATGCATGTATTCAATCGCCCATGTATGTATTCACTCGGCCAAGTAGTATTCACTCGCCCATGTATGTATTCACTTGCCCATGTATGTATTCACTCGCCCATGTAGTATTCACTCGCCCATGTATGTATTCGCTCGGCCATATTTGTATTTCCTCACCCATGTATTTGTTTGCTTTCTCATGTGTGTATATGCTCACTATGTATGTATTTGCTCGCATATGTATGTATTTGCTCATCCCTGTATTTATTTACTCACCCATGTATGTATTCACTAGAACATGTATGTATTCATTTGCACATGTATGTATTCACTCGCACATGTAGGTATTCACTCGCATATGTATGTTCACTCGCACATGTATGTATTCACTCGCACATGTATGTATTCACTCGCACATGTATGTCTTCATTCGCACATGTATGTATTCATTCGCACATGTATGTATTCACTCGCACATGTATGTATTCATTCGCACATGTATGTATTCATTCGCACATGTATGTATTCACTCGCACATGTATGTATTAATTCGCCCATGTATGTATTCATTCGCACATGTATGTATTCACTCGCACATGTATGTATTCATTCGCACATGTATGTATTCATTCTCACATGTATGGATTCACTCGCACATGTATGTATTAATTCGCCCCTGTATGTATTAACTCGCCCATATATGTATTCACTAGCATATGAATGTATACGTTCGGTTATGTAAATATTCGCTCACCCATGTATGTATTCGCTCTCCCATGTATGTATTCACTCTCCCATGTATGTATTCGCTCTCCCATGTATGTATTTGCACTCCCATGTATGTATTCGCTCTCCCATGTATGTATTCGCTCTCCCATGTATGTATTCGCTCTCCCATGTATGTATTCGCTCTCCCATGTATGTATTCGCTCTCCCATGTATGTATTCGCTCTCCCATGTATGTATTCGCTCTCCCATGTATGTATTCGCTCTCCCATGTATGTATTCGCTCTCCCATGTATGTATTCGCTCTCCCATGTATGTATTCGCTCGCCCATGTATGTCTTCACTCGCATATGTATGTATTCACTCGCATATGAATGTATACGCTCGGTTATGTATGTATTTGCTCCCCGATGTGTGTATTCGCTCACCCATGTATTTATTCGCTTTCCCATGTATTTTCTCGCTCTCCCATGTATGTATTCGCTCGCCCATTTATGTATTCACTCGCCCATGTATGTATTCGCTCGCCCATGTATGTATTCGCTTGTTCATGTATGTATTCGCTTATCCATGTATATATACGCTCTCTCATGTATGTATTAGTTCGTACATGTATGTATTCGCTCGCCCATGCATGTGTTTGCACACCCATGTATGTATTCATTCACCCATGTATGTATTCACTCACCCATGTATGTATTTCCTCGCCCATATTTATATTCCCTCGCCTATGTATGTATTTGCTCGTCTATGTATGTATTGGTCACCCATGTATGTATACACTCACCCTTTTATGCATTCCCCCACCCCTGAATGTATTCACTCGCGCATGCATTTATTCGCTTCCCCATGTATGTATTTGCTAGTCCATGTATGTATTCACTCGCCCATGTATGTATTCCTTCACCCATGTATGTATTCGCTCGCCCATGTATGTATTAGCTTGCCCATGAAAGTATACACTCTTCCATGTCTGTATTTGCTCACCCATGTATGTATTTGCTCGCCCATATTTGTATTTCCTCACCCATGTATTTATTTGCTTTCCCATGTGTGTATATGCTCACTATGTATGTATTTGCTCGCATATGTATGTATTCTTTCACATATGTATGTGATGGGAAGGGGAGTGGAAAGGGAGAATGAATAAGTGATGGGAAGGGGAGTGGTAAGAGAGAATGGATAAGTGATGGGAAGGGGAGTGGAAAGGGAGAATGAATAAGTGATTGGAAGGGGAGTGGAAAGGGAGAATGGTTAAGTAATGGGAAGGGGAGTGGAAAGGGAGAATGAATAAGTGATGGGAAGGGGAGTGGAAAGGGAGAATGGATAAGTGATGGGAAGGGGAGTGGAAAGGGAGAATGGATAAGTGATGGGAAGGGGAGTGGAAAGGGAGAATGGATAAGTGATGGGAAGGGGAGTGGAAAGGGAGAATGGATAAGTGATGGGAAGGGGAGTGGAAAGGGAGAATGAATAAGTAATGGGAAGGGGAGTGGAAAGGGAGAATGGTTAAGTAATGGGAAGGGGAGTGGAAAGGGAGAATGGTTAAGTGATGGGAAGGGGAGTGGAAAGGGAGAATGGATAAGTGATGGGAAGGGGAGTGGAAAGGGAGAATGGATAAGTAATGGGAAGGGGAGTGGTAAGGGAGAGTGGATAAGTAATGGGAAGGGGAGTGGAAAGGGAGAATGGTTAAGTAATGGGAAGGGGAGTGGAAAGGGAGAATGGTTAAGTAATGGGAAGGGGAGTGGTAAGGGAGAATGGATAAGTGATGGGAAGGGGAGTGGAAAGGGAGAATGGATAAGTGATGGGAAGGGGAGTGGAAAGGGAGAATGGATAAGTGATGGGAAGGGGAGTGGAAAGGGAGAATGGATAAGTGATGGGAAGGGGAGTGGTAAGGGAGAATGGATAAGTGATGGGAAGGGGAGTGGAAAGGGAGAATGGTTAAGTAATGGGAAGGGGAGTGGAAAGGGAGAATGGATAAGTGATGGGAAGGGGAGTGGAAAGGGAGAATGGTTAAGTAATGGGAAGGGGAGTGGTAAGGGAGAATGAATAAGTGATGGGAAGGGGAGTGGAAAGGGAGAATGAATAAGTAATGGGAAGGGGAGTGGAAAGGGAGAATGGATAAGTGATGGGAAGGGGAGTGGAAAGGGAGAATGGATAAGTAATGGGAAGGGGAGTGGTAAGGGAGAATGGATAAGTGATGGGAAGGGGAGTGGAAAGGGAGAATGGATAAGTGATGGGAAGGGGAGTGGAAAGGGAGAATGGATAAGTGATGGGAAGGGGAGTGGAAAGGGAGAATGGATAAGTAATGGGAAGGGGAGTGGTAAGGGAGAATGGTTAAGTAATGGGAAGGGGAGTGGAAAGGGAGAATGGTTAAGTAATGGGAAGGGGAGTGGAAAGGGAGAATGGATAAGTAATGGGAAGGGGAGTGGTAAGGGAGAATGGTTAAGTAATGGGAAGGGGAGTGGAAAGGGAGAATGGTTAAGTGATGGGAAGGGGAGTGGAAAGGGAGAATGGTTAAGTAATGGGAAGGGGAGTGGAAAGGGAGAATGGATAAGTGATGGGAAGGGGAGTGGAAAGGGAGAATGGTTAAGTGATGGGAAGGGGAGTGGAAAGGGAGAATGGATAAGTGATGGGAAGGGGAGTGGAAAGGGAGAATGGTTAAGTAATGGGAAGGGGAGTGGAAAGGGAGAATGGATAAGTGATGGGAAGGGGAGTGGAAAGGGAGAGTGGATAAGTAATGGGAAGGGGAGTGGAAAGGGAGAATGAATAAGTAATGGGAAGGGGAGTGGAAAGGGAGAATGGTTAAGTAATGGGAAGGGGAGTGGAAAGGGAGAATGGATAAGTAATGGGAAGGGGAGTGGTAAGGGAGAATGGTTAAGTAATGGGAAGGGGAGTGGAAAGGGAGAATGGTTAAGTGATGGGAAGGGGAGTGGAAAGGGAGAATGGTTAAGTAATGGGAAGGGGAGTGGAAAGGGAGAATGGATAAGTGATGGGAAGGGGAGTGGAAAGGGAGAATGGATAAGTGATGGGAAGGGGAGTGGAAAGGGAGAATGGATAAGTGATGGGAAGGGGAGTGGAAAGGGAGAATGGTTAAGTGATGGGAAGGGGAGTGGAAAGGGAGAATGGATAAGTGATGGGAAGGGGAGTGGAAAGGGAGAATGGATAAGTAATGGGAAGGGGAGTGGTAAGGGAGAATGAATAAGTAATGGGAAGGGGAGTGGAAAGGGAGAATGAATAAGTGATGGGAAGGGGAGTGGAAAGGGAGAATGGATAAGTAATGGGAAGGGGAGTGGTAAGGGAGAATGAATAAGTAATGGGAAGGGGAGTGGAAAGGGAGAATGGTTAAGTAATGGGAAGGGGAGTGGAAAGGGAGAATGGATAAGTAATGGGAAGGGGAGTGGAAAGGGAGAATAGTTAAGTAATGGGAAGGGGAGTGGAAAGGGAGAATGGATAAGTAATGGGAAGGGGAGTGGTAAGGGAGAATGGTTAAGTAATGGGAAGGGGAGTGGAAAGGGAGAATGGATAAGTAATGGGAAGGGGAGTGGAAAGGGAGAATGGATAAGTGATGGGAAGGGGAGTGGAAAGGGAGAATGGATAAGTGATGGGAAGGGGAGTGGAAAGGGAGAATGGATAAGTAATGGGAAGGGGAGTGGAAAGGGAGAATGGATAAGTAATGGGAAGGGGAGTGGTAAGGGAGAATGGATAAGTAATGGGAAGGGGAGTGGAAAGGGAGAATGGTTAAGTGATGGGAAGGGGAGTGGAAAGGGAGAATGGATAAGTGATGGGAAGGGGAGTGGAAAGGGAGAGTGGATAAGTGATGGGAAGGGGAGTGGAAAGAGAGAATGGATGTGATGGGAAGGGGAGTGGAAAGGGAGAATGGATAAGTGATGGGAAGGGGAGTGGAAAGGGAGAATGGATAAGTGATGGGAAGGGGAGTGGAAAGGGAGAGTGGATAAGTGATGGGAAGGGGAGTGGAAAGGGTGAATGGTTAAGTGATGGGAAGGGGAGTGGAAAGGGAGAATGGTTAAGTAATGGGAAGGGGAGTGGAAAGGGAGAATGAATAAGTGATGGGAAGGGGAGTGGAAAGGGAGAATGGTTAAGTGATGGGAAGGGGAGTGGAAAGGGAGAATGGATAAGTAATGGGAAGGGGAGTGGAAAGGGAGAATGGATAAGTGATGGGAAGGGGAGTGGAAAGGGAGAATGGATAAGTAATGGGAAGGGGAGTGGAAAGGGAGAATGGATAAGTGATGGGAAGGGGAGTGGAAAGGGAGAATGGATAAGTGATGGGAAGGGGAGTGGAAAGGGAGAATGAATAAGTGATGGGAAGGGGAGTGGAAAGGGAGAGTGGATAAGTGATGGGAAGGGGAGTGGAAAGGGAGAATGAATAAGTGATGGGAAGGGGAGTGGAAAGGGAGAGTGGATAAGTGATGGGAAGGGGAGTGGAAAGAGAGAATGGATGTGATGGGAAGGGGAGTGGAAAGGGAGAATGGATAAGTGATGGGAAGGGGAGTGGAAAGGGAGAGTGGATAAGTGATGGGAAGGGGAGTGGAAAGAGAGAATGGATGTGATGGGAAGGGGAGTGGAAAGGGAGAGTGGATAAGTATGGAGGGGGAAGGGGTATGGAAGGGAGGGGGAGTCTGGGGGCAAAATTGGGCAGATATAGAAAAGTGAGTGTGGAATTGGAAGGGAGAGTATAGTAACTGGAAGGGTTAGGGGAGGCAAGAAGAGGAAGAAGAAGGAAGAGGAGGGATAGAAGGGAAAGTGGGGAAGAAGGAAAATGAAGGAATGGTATAGAGATTAGGGAGGAAGGAATGGGAAGTAATTGAAGAGGGAGTGTTGAGATTGGAATTGTTAGGGAAAGAAGGGGAGTTGGGAGGGAGGGAGGGGGAATTTTAGGGGAAGTGGGGAGTGGGAAATGATTTGTATGGAAGGGTGATTGGATGAGGGGAAAGGGTAAGGATACAAAGCGGGAGGGGGAAGAGGGAAGAGGAATTTGAGAGGAGGAAAACTAAGGAGGGAAAAAGAGGTAGTGATGGAAGGTGAAGTAAGGAGGGACTGAGGGTTGTGGATGGAAGTAAGAGTTGCTAGGTATGGAAGGGGTCGGAGGTGGAAGGAAAGGATAGGGATGGATGGTAGAGAGGGGAGGGAGGAAATGGTAACACTGGAAGGAGAACTTGGGAAGGGGGAAGGGAGAGTGGGTAGGGAGGAAGGGGTGGGGATGAAAAAGAGAATGGTGATGAGGAAAGGCGTAGGGAGGGAAGGGGGAGTGGGGAGTGGGGAAAAGGTAACGATGGAAAGGGTATTGGGTAGAGAGTAAGGTGTAGGGATTACATAGGGAGAGGTGAGGAGGGGAGTCAGGAGTGGGAATTGCTGGGAATGGAAGGAAGAGTAGGGAAGGGGGGAAGGGTAAGGATACGAGGAGAAGAAGGGAGGAGGGAAGGAATAGAAATGGAATACATACATGGGCGAGCGAATACATACATGGACGAGCAAAGATATACATGGGTGAGTAAATACATACATGGTAGAGAGAATACATACATGGGCGAGTAAATATATACATGGGAAAGCGAATACATACATGGTTGAGTAAATAAATACAGGGATGAGCAAATACATACATATGCGAGCAAATACATACATAGTGAGCATATACACACATGGGAAAGCATATAAATACATGGGTGAGGAAATATAAATATGGCCGAGCGAATACATACATGGGCGAGTGAATACATACATGGCCGAGTGAATACATACATGGGCGATTGAATACATACATGGCCGAGTAAATACATACATGGCCGAGTGAATACATACATGGCCGATTGAATACATACATGGCCGAGTGAATACATACATGGGCGAGTGAATACATACATTGCCGAGTGAATACATACATGGGCGAGCGAATACATACATGGGCGAGTGAATACATACATAGCCGAGTGAATACATACATGGCCGAGTGAATACATACATGGGCGAGTGAATACATACATGGCCGAGTGAATACATACATGGACTATTGAATACATACATGGCCGAGTGAATACATACATGGCCGAGTGAATACATACATGGCCGAGCGAATACATACATGGCCGAGCGAATACATACATGGCCGAGCGAATACATACATGGCCAAGCGAATACATACATGGCCGAGCGAATACATACATGGGTGAGCGAATACATACATGGCCGAGCGAATACATACATGGCCGAGCGAATACATACATGGCCAAGCGAATACATACATGAGTGAGCGAATACATACATGGAAGAGCGAATACATACATGAGCGAGAGAATACATACACGGGCGAGCGAATACATTCAATGGTGAGCAAATACATACATAGGCGAGTGAATACATACATGGGCGAGCGAATACATACATGGAAGAGGGAATACATACATGGGCGAGTGAATACATACACAGGCGAGGGAAAACATACATGGCCGAGTGAATACATACATGGGCGACTGAATACATACATGAGTGAGTGAATACATACATGGCCGAGTGAATACATACATGGGCGAGTGAATACATACATGAGTGAGTGAATACATACATGGCGGAGTGAATACATACACGGGCGAGCGAATACATTCAATGGTGAGCAAATACATGCATATATGGGCGAACGAATACATACATGGATGAGCGAATACATACATAAGCGAGTGAATACATACATGGGCGAGTGAATACATACTTGGGCAAGCAAATACATACATGAACGAGCAAATACATACATAAGCGAGTGAATACATACATGGGCGAGCGAATACATTCATGGGTGAGTGAATACATACATGTGCGGGCGGATAAATAAATGGGCGAGTGAATACATACATGGCCGAGCGAATACATACATGGGTGAGCGAATACTTACATGGGCGAGCGAATACATAAATGGGCGAGCGAATATATTTGCTCGCCCATGTATGTATTCACTCGCATATATATATATATATATATATATATATATATATATATATATATATATATATATATATATATATATATATATACACACATGTGCGAGCGAATACATATATGGGTGAGTGAATACATACATGAGCGAGCGAATACATACAATGGCGAGCAAATACATAAAATGACAAGTATATACGCACATGGCCGAGCGAATACATACATGGCCGAGCGAATACATACATGGGCGAGCGATTACTTACATGTGCGAGCAAATGCATACATGGGCGAGCGAATACATACATGGGCGAGCGATTACATACATGGGCGAGCGAATATATACATGTGCGAGCGAATACATACATGGGCGAGTGAATACATACATGGGCGAGAGAATACATACATTGGAGAACGAATACATACATGGGGGAGCGGATACATACATGGGCGAGCGAATACATACATGGGCGAGTGAATACATACATGGGCGAGCGAATACATACATGAGAGAGCGAATACATATATGGGCGAGCGAATACATACATAGGCGAGCGAATACATACATGGGGGAGCGAATACATACATTGGCGAGTGAATACATACATGAGCGAGCGAATACATACATGGGCGAGCGAATACATACATGGACGAGCGAATACATACATGAGCGAGCGAATACATACATGGGCGAGCGAATACATACATGGGCGAGCGAATACATACATGGGCGAGCAAATACATTCATGGGCTAGCAAATACATACATGAGTGAGTAAATACATACATGTGCGAGCGAATACATACATGGGCGAGCGAACACATACATGGGCGAGCAAATACATTCATGGGCTAGCAAATACATACATGAGTGAGTAAATACATACATGAGCATGGGTGTGAATACATTCATGAGCGAGTAAATACATTCATGGGTGAGTCAATACATACATGGGTGAGCGAATACATTCATGGGTGAGTGAATACATACATGGGCGAGCGAATACATATATGAGTGAGTAAATACATACATGAGCATGGGTGAGTGAATACATACATGGCCGAGTGAATACATACATGGGCGAGCGAATACATACATGGGCGAGCGAATACATACATGA
Source organism: Cancer borealis (assembly GCA_036785275.1). NCBI lineage: Eukaryota > Metazoa > Arthropoda > Malacostraca > Decapoda > Cancridae > Cancer > Cancer borealis. The sequence continues at coordinate 19,007 of JAXIVD010005506.1, forward strand.
GTGAGTAAATACATACATGAGCATGGGTGAGTGAATACATACATGGCCGCGTGAATACATACATGGCCGAGTGAATACATACATGGGCGAGCGAATACATACATGGGCGAGCGAATACATACGTGGGCGAGCGAATACATACATGGGCGAGCGAATACATACATGGGCGAGCGAATACATACATGGGCGAGCGAATACATACATGGGCGAGGGAATACATAAATGGGCGAGTGAATACATACATGGCCGAGCGAATACATACATGGGCGAGCGAATACTTACATGGGCGAGCGAATACATACATAGACGAGCGAATACATACATGGGTGAGCGAACACATACATGGGCGAGTAAATACATACATGGGCGAGTGAATACATACATGGGCGAGCGAATACATACATGGGCGAGGGAATACATAAATGGGCGAGGGAATACATAAATGGGGGAGCGAATACATACAAGGCGAGCAAATACATACACGGGCAAGCGAATACATACATGGGCGAGTGAATACATAAATGGGCGAGCGAATATATTCGCTCGCCCATGTATGTATTCACTCGCATATATATATATATATATATATATATATATATATATATATATATATATATATATATATATACACACATGTGCGAGCGAATACATATATGGGTGAGTGAATACATACATGAGCGAGCGAATACATACAATGGCGAGCAAATACATAAAATGACAAGTATATACGCACATGGCCGAGCGAATACATACATGGCCGAGCGAATACATACATGGGCGAGCGATTACTTACATGTGCGAGCAAATGCATACATGGGCGAGCGAATACATACATGGGCGAGCGATTACATACATGGGCGAGCGAATACATACATGTGCGAGCGAATACATACATGGGCGAGTGAATACATACATGGGCGAGAGAATACATACATTGGAGAACGAATACATACATGGGGGAGCGGATACATACATGGGCGAGCGAATACATACATGGGCGAGTGAATACATACATGGGCGAGCGAATACATACATGAGAGAGCGAATACATACATGGGCGAGCGAATACATACATAGGCGAGCGAATACATACATGGGGGAGCGAATACATACATTGGCGAGTGAATACATACATGAGCGAGCGAATACATACATGGGCGAGCGAATACATACATGGACGAGCGAATACATACATGAGCGAGCTAATACATACATGGGCGAGCGAATACATACATGGGCGAGCGAATACATACATGGGCGAGCAAATACATTCATGGGCTAGCAAATACATACATGAGTGAGTAAATACATACATGTGCGAGCGAATACATACATGGGCGAGCGAACACATACATGGGCGAGCAAATACATTCATGGGCTAGCAAATACATACATGAGTGAGTAAATACATACATGAGCATGGGTGTGAATACATTCATGAGCGAGTAAATACATTCATGGGTGAGTCAATACATACATGGGTGAGCGAATACATTCATGGGTGAGTGAATACATACATGGGCGAGCGAATACATATATGAGTGAGTAAATACATACATGAGCATGGGTGAGTGAATACATACATGGCCGAGTGAATACATACATGGGCGAGCGAATACATACATGGGCGAGCGAATACATACATGAGTGAGTAAATACATACATGAGCATGGGTGAGTGAATACATACATGGCCGCGTGAATACATACATGGCCGAGTGAATACATACATGGGCGAGCGAATACATACATGGGCGAGCGAATACATACGTGGGCGAGCGAATACATACATGGGCGAGCGAATACATACATGGGCGAGCGAATACATACATGGGCGAGCGAATACATACATGGGCGAGGGAATACATAAATGGGCGAGTGAATACATACATGGCCGAGCGAATACATACATGGGCGAGCGAATACTTACATGGGCGAGCGAATACATACATAGACGAGCGAATACATACATGGGTGAGCGAACACATACATGGGCGAGTAAATACATACATGGGCGAGTGAATACATACATGGGCGAGCGAATACATACATGGGCGAGGGAATACATAAATGGGCGAGGGAATACATAAATGGGGGAGCGAATACATACAAGGCGAGCAAATACATACACGGGCAAGCGAATACATACATGGGCGAGTGAATACATAAATGGGCGAGCGAATATATTCGCTCGCCCATGTATGTATTCACTCGCATATATATATATATATATATATATATATATATATATATATATATATATATATATATATATATATATATATATATATATATACACACATGTGCGAGCGAATACATATATGGGTGAGTGAATACATACATGAGCGAGCGAATACATACAATGGCGAGCAAATACATAAAATGACAAGTATATACGCACATGGCCGAGCGAATACATACATGGCCGAGCGAATACATACATGGGCGAGCGATTACTTACATGTGCGAGCAAATGCATACATGGGCGAGCGAATACATACATGGGCGAGCGATTACATACATGGGCGAGCGAATACATACATGTGCGAGCGAATACATACATGGGCGAGTGAATACATACATGGGCGAGAGAATACATACATTGGAGAACGAATACATACATGGGGGAGCGGATACATACATGGGCGAGCGAATACATACATGGGCGAGTGAATACATACATGGGCGAGCGAATACATACATGAGAGAGCGAATACATACATGGGCGAGCGAATACATACATAGGCGAGCGAATACATACATGGGGGAGCGAATACATACATTGGCGAGTGAATACATACATGAGCGAGCGAATACATACATGGGCGAGCGAATACATACATGGACGAGCGAATACATACATGAGCGAGCGAATACATACATGGGCGAGCGAATACATACATGGGCGAGCGAATACATACATGGGCGAGCGAATACATACATGGGCGAGCAAATACATTCATGGGCTAGCAAATACATACATGAGTGAGTAAATACATACATGTGCGAGCGAATACATACATGGGCGAGCGAACACATACATGGGCGAGCAAATACATTCATGGGCTAGCAAATACATACATGAGTGAGTAAATACATACATGAGCATGGGTGTGAATACATTCATGAGCGAGTAAATACATTCATGGGTGAGTCAATACATACATGGGTGAACGAATACATTCATGGGTGAGTGAATACATACATGGGCGAGCGAATACATATATGAGTGAGTAAATACATACATGAGCATGGGTGAGTGAATACATACATGGCCGAGTGAATACATACATGGGCGAGCGAATACATACATGGGCGAGCGAATACATACATGAGTGAGTAAATACATACATGAGCATGGGTGAGTGAATACATACATGGCCGCGTGAATACATACATGGCCGAGTGAATACATACATGGGCGAGCGAATACATACATGGGCGAGCGAATACATACGTGGGCGAGCGAATACATACATGGGCGAGCGAATACATACATGGACGAGCGAATACATACATGGGCGAGCGAATACATACATGGGCGAGCGAATACATACATGAGCGAGCGAATACATACATGGGCGAGCGAATACATACATGGGCGAGCGAATACATACGTGGGCGAGCGAATACATACATGGGCGAGTGAATACATACATAGGCGAGCGAATACATACATGGGCGAGTGAATACATACATGGGCGAGCAAATACATACATGGGCGAGCGAATACTCTCTAAACACCCTATTGATTATGTAGATATTTTCTAAAATATCACAATTTACCGCCACCATATAGTTTGCCAGCACTAGGTGCCAAGCGATATCTCTATAATGGGTTACCTTCTTACAATACTGGTCAACCTTCATCCTCAGAGTATGAATTATAAAACCAGAAAGGGCTCTACAAATGTTGGGCTATTTAACCACTTCCAACGCTGTTGGGCTACAAACTATTTCCACAGTTATTGAGCTACTAATGACTTCCTTTATTTTTGGCCTGCATACGATATGTTCAGTAGTTGGACCACAAATGTCTCGCTGATGATGATGACAAGACAAATGTCTGTTCAATACCATGACACTGAAACTCCATGGCAATGATTACACGAATGATTCATTATATCGCTGAGTGTACAATCACACTGAGTTACTGGTTTCATAGGAAAGGTGCTAGTGAAAGTGATCAGTTAACATAACCTTCCTTTTATATTTTTTCAATAAATACAGATGAAGCTAAATGCTGGTGCCGCTAATTGGTGAAATTGTCACTTGTCATAAGAAAAATCTAAATTTCTTCTATTTTATGTTCAATGTGTTTTCAAGGAATGATAAGGTAAAACAGATAATAGGTGAAAAGGTTAGTGCGGAGACATTGTCAGCAGCAGACACCGTGATCTTCCTTGAAAAAAAATACAATGCACGTCCTTGCTTCAACTCCTCAACAGGTAAACAACTTGACACTTATCTTCACAAGGAAACAATTACACCAATACTACGAGAGAGACATATAGACCTATCTTTTTTTCATGATCTAGACATCCACCAATTTTTTGTCATAAGAAAATGAATTCCTGGATACAATCTTTTAGTTGATCATTCATTCTAATTTAATTTTCTAGTGTGTAATTATTGAATATCACCTTTGTTTTTTCATATTAAAAATTAAACCCACTTTCTGGCTTTCTCTGTCCAATTGCAATATAATTTAGTGTAGTTCATCTGTCGATTCACTCATGAGTAAAAACATCACGTTACACTTGAATGTTGGGCACACCATAAGGCGATGTTTTGTGTGTGGTCTAAACGAGTCAATCAACTACACAACCAAAGTTTATAACATCTTGCTCAAGTATGGCTGTTTAACCACCTGTTCCAAATGACTACTTGAGACATTCATGACACCATTGCACGACCTGAATATAACAAACACGATAAACGGGAACAAAAAAACAAGGAATAAACTACCATTACATGAGCAGTGAGCGGATAGGGAAAGAGGTAAGGGATGACGTCACAAGTGGTATCCTTTCCCTCACTGCCTCTGTGTGGTTACCATTAGCAGACAAATGACCAAAAACAAACCAGATGCAGAACATAGATATTGTATAACTAAAATGTGCAAGAAAATATCCAGGTGATTTCTGTACCTTGCATCTGACGCCTCCCAGCCTCTCAGGAAAGCAGAGAGTGTATATTTGTGTTCCATGGCGACTGTTACTCTATTCCAACGCTCCGCTGACTTGTCACTGTTAAGTCTGCACCACTGCGTCGTCACAACACATCATAATAACACTGATGTATTAATACTGAGGTAAATAACGCGTGACCCGGACACCGGCTACCACCTCCTCGGCAACTGATGCGGGGACTCGCGCGGCGATCAGGACCGACGCCTCAACCCTATCACTTCCTAGTCGAGTTCCACTGCTTCCAATTTTGTTCATACCAATATTCATGTGAATATCCTCGCCTTCGTATCTTAGGAGATAACCCCAGTGTTGTTATAGTGTGTATAAAGCAAGGATGAGGTGCTATATAGGGCATCCATGTTATTATACGGCAACAAAAGATGTATTTGAAGTGATTGGTTTAAGGCAGCCACCCGCGTTGACTGGAAGCCATAGGGTGAAGTATTGAGTTGCCAGACCCACCACGCAACATCAATTCATGCCGATGATTACCATGTGCCAATACCAGCTTGACAAACAAACCAAAATAACTTACATATATCTATCAAGCATCCAAAGAGTGTAAAAAAAACAATATATGCAATATATGTTACTCCTTCATTTTGTTGAGTCGTATGGCATCAATCACACTCTGCCACATGTCTGGGACGGACGAATGAAGAAAAAATCATAGAAACTATTAACCACCAACAAGTGACCAACATTACCGACACTTAACTACCCACGACTCACTTAATTAAGAAGAAAGATGAGGAATGTGAAATTAAATGGGACGAAGAATATGACATTAAGACAGAAGAAGATGTATGTGAAATTGAAAAGGACAGTGAGGAATATGAAATTAAGAAGGATGAAGATGTATGTGAAATTGAAAAGAACGGTGAGGAATATGAAATTAAGAAGGATGAAGATGTATGTGAAATTGAAAGGAAATTGAAGGACGAAGAGGAATATGAAATTAAGAAGGATGAAGATGTATTTGAAATTGAAAGGAAAGAAGAAGAATATGAAATTAAGAAGGAAAATAGTGAAGAAATTAAGGAAGGTGAACATGAAATCCTGATAAAGAAAGGAGATTATAAAGAAAGGCTTGAGTTGGAATTAGAGAGTATTCAAGAAGTAATGCGAAGTTTGAGGGAAAGAATTGGAAAAGTAAAACAAGAACTGAATTGAATTGAACCTACGCTCTCTGGCACTTACTGCCTCTGATGACCATTGTGTTGTTATGAAGAGTATTGGGCCTACGTTTTTAGGGTTAGTCTTTTTGGGTTCCTTGAGGGGCTTCTTACCCCCTTAAGGTCACCCTACTCCCCTAGAGGGCACCCTACCCCTTGACGGGAAACTGGCTCCTCGTAAGGTTTCCTACCCCTTGGTGGGTAGCTTATCCCTGGGGGTACCCTACCCCCTGTGACCTTGAGGAGTACTCTACCCCTGAGGGGTACCATACCTTTTGAGGGGTATGCTGCCCTATGGAGGGTACACTACCCTCTGAGGGGTACACTACCCCTTGAGGAGGTACTCTATCCCCGAGGGGTACCATACCTTTTGAGGGGTATGCTGCCCTATGGAGGGTACACTACCCTCTGAGGGGTACACTACCCCTTGAGGAGGTACTCTATCCCCGAGGGGTACCATACCTTTTGAGGGGTATGCTGCCCTATGGAGGGTACACTACCCTCTGAGGGGTACACTACCCCTTGAGGAGATACTCTATCCCTGAGGGGTACCATACCTTTTGAGGGGTATGCTGCCCTATTGGGATACACTACCCTCTGAGGACTACACTATCCCTTGAGGAGGTACTCTACCCATGAGGGGTACCATACCTTTTGAGGGGTATGCTGCCTTATGGGGGGTACACTACCCTCTGAGGGATACACTACCCCTTGAGGGATACTCTACACTTAAGGGGTACCATACCTTTTGAGGGGTATGCTGCCCTATGGGGGGTACACTACCCTCTGAGGGGTACACTAGCCCTTGAGGGGTACTTTACACCTAAGGGGTACCATACGTTTTGAGGGGTATGCTGCCCTATGGGGGGTACACTACCCTCTGAGGGGTACACTAATCCTTTAGGGATAGTATACCCCTAAAGAGTGCCCTACCCACTGAATAATATCCTTCTCATTGTGCATCGTACATAACACCTTGGTGCTTTTCTTCACGGATACTTATATGTGCATACTCTGCTCAACGGGAGAAGCCGTCTTCTGGACAAATTATGGAGATGTTTTCTCAGATCAGAGACCTACTACAAAACAGTAGTGGGATGAATAGGGACGAGAGAGCTGCTTCACCTTCCGGATCTGCAGCCTCTGAAGTGTCAGAGCACAGCCAGCAGCAGTTTTCTCTAGTGGATTTAAAGGATCCCCAACCATCTTCATTCCCACAGGGAAGTCTTCCCCAAGAATTCAACTCTTCTGTCCCAGTCCTTTCGGGATCTGGTGCTTCTTTGACCCAGCCCTCGTCGGGGGAGGCTGGGGTAGCTTTTGACTGGACGGAAGTCCCTTCCTCATGGCCTGTTATGCACTCCGAGGGTAAGCCCTTCGTGATGCAGTACAAACCTGGTTCCTCGGCACTAGTACCCAGGACTGACTTAGCAGTCAGGGCACGAGTGAGGCATGATGGCCACGAGGTCTTTCAATACTGTAGAGTTCGCCTCTCAAAAAGGGAATCCCACCCCTCCTTCCCTTCTTGCTTTCGATGCAGTGGACGCAGTAGCGGCGGCAACTTTTCTGGACTCGTCGTCCTCTGCCGAGGTGACTCAAACCAGTGACGGCAGGAGGGTGGCCACGATGGGGAGCCAAAACTTCGTTAACTGGAAGAAGTTGAACTTGGACACGAGGCATATTTGGGCAACTTAGTTGGCAAGAGCGGAGTCTCCCCTCGCCTCCTCTCCCCTCTCACCCCTCTACTTCTTCTCTGACTCCACTTTTTCGGATCCAAGCATCAGGGACTTTCTTCTAGCTCCGCCCCTGTCACAGACCGATTTTTCATGGCAGACGCTACAGGTTCCCAGGTCTGCCTTGACTAGGGATCATAGAGATAGACTCTTAGCCTCTCTTGCAATCTCTACCGCTACGGGGTTTTCACAGATCGCACAGTGGCTGCAAGAGATGGCAGACAGGTTGGACAGCGTACCTACAGAGGAGGTTCGCTCGGTCCTTCTAGACATCTCTACCATGACTGCTGGTCTAGCTCAGGCTCATTCTCCCTCTATCCGCCCTGCACTGGAAAAAGCAGTGGGTTCAAGGCTTAATTAACCTGAGGAAGGAAGCCTTCAAGAATAGGACAGCGGAG
>JAXIVD010005507.1:2500-17500 GCA_036785275.1 Cancer borealis
TGTGTGTGTGTGTGCGTTAATATATTCGTAGTAGTCACGATTCAAGGTAAATTCGTGTTGTCTTGTCTTCTTAACTACATTTATCTGAACACCTTTTAAGCTCAGGAATGCTCTTTGCACCCTCCTCCTCCTCCTCCTCCTCCTCCTCCTCCTCCTCCTCCTCTTCCTCTTCCTCCTCCTCCACCTCCTCCTCCTCCTTTTCCTCCTCCTCCTCCAGTCTCGAAGCTTCTGTGTGGTTTGAAAAGATGAATTTCGTTAAGCTTTTCCTACACTGATTTTATTTGAGAGAGAGAGAGAGAGAGAGAGAGAGAGAGAGAGAGAGAGAGAGAGAGAGAGAGAGAGAGAGAGAGAGAGAGAGAGAGAGAGAGAGAGAGAGAGAGAGAGAGAGAGAGAGAGAGAGAGAGAGAGAGAGAGAGAGAGAGAGCCCCCCCCTCCCTTCCTCGGTTCCATTCTTGTGTTTCTCAAGGGTCTTCCTGGTCTGTTATAAAGTGAACTGCTTTATAAATATTTAACCCTGACGCTCTTTGAAAGATTTGGAGGTGATTCTCTCCCCCCTTCCTCCCCTTCCTCTCCTTCCTCCTCCCCTTCCTCCTCTTCTCCTTCCCCTTCCCCTTCTCCTTCTCCTTCCCCTTCCCCTTCCCCTTCCCCTTCTCCTTCCCCTTCCCCTTTCCCTTCCCCTTTCTTTTCCTCCTTCCCATAATTTTAACTCGAAGCATTCCCATTTAAGGAAGTATGTTGATAAGGCAAGGCAAGGCAAGGCAGGGCAAGGCAAGGAAAGGCAAGGCAAGGCAAGGCAAGGCAAGGCAAGGCAAGGCAAGGCAGGGCAAGGCAAGGCAAGGCAAGGCAGGGCAGGGCAAGGCAAGGCAAGGCAAGGCAGGGCAGGGCAAGGCAAGGCAAGGCAAGGCAGGGCAGGGCAAGGCAAGGCAAGGCAAGGCAAGGCAAGGCAAGGCAAGGCAGGGCAAGGCAAGGCAAGGCAAGGCAAGGCAGGGCAAGGCAAGGCAAGGCAGGGCAAGGCAAGGCAAGGCAAGGCAAGGCAAGGCAAGGCAAGGCAAGGCAAGGCAAGGCAGGGTAAGGCAAGGCAAGGCAAGGCAAGGCAAGGCAAGGCAAGGCAAGGCAAGGCAAGGCAAGGCAAGGCAAGGCAAGGCAGGGTAAGGCAAGGCAAGGCAAGGCAAGGCAAGGCAAGGCAAGGCAAGGCAAGGCAGGGTAAGGCAAGGCAAGGCAAGGCAAGGCAAGGCAAGGCAAGGCAAGGCAAGGCAAGGCAAGGCAAGGCAAGGCAAGGCAGGGTAAGGCAAGGCAAGGCAAGGCAGGGCAAGGCAAGGCAAGGCAAGGCAAGGCAAGGCAAGGCAAGGCAAGGCAAGGCAAGGCAAGGCAAGGCAAGGCAAGGCAAGGCAAGGCAAGGCAAGGCAGGGTAAGGCAAGGCAAGGCAAGGCAGGGCAAGGCAAGGCAAGGCAAGGCAAGGCAGGGTAAGGCAAGGCAAGGCAAGGCATAATTATATAGTCTCTCTCTTTCTCTTTTTTAACTTTTTCTGTCTCTCTGTCTATCTATCTATCACACACACACACACACACACACACACACACACACACACACACACACACACACACACACACACACACACACACACACACACCTGCGGTACCTAGTGTGTTATTCATGTAGTGACATATATAATCGCGTTGAAGATGACATCAACACTTGGAAAGGCATGTAAGGGGAGGGTGTTGGGGGTGTTGAGATTATGTTGATAGTATGATGGGATGCTTTTCATGTGTTCCAACCCCCCATGCATTATGTAGGAATGTTGTGCCCTAAATACGTGACTTAGATAGTGAATGTACAAGGCTCGGTCAATGCCATCTCATTCCTTATGTCTGTATTATATTTTTACGTGTAAGTGACAATTTGTGTCTGAAATATTTTTTGTTTAATTTGTTCACGTATATATTTTGATTATTAATGGTGTGTTTTTTTTATCGTTTTAAATTTAAGTTATGAATTGGACCATGAATAAATAATGAATTGATGTGTTGTAGCGTTTTGTTACTTCCGTTTGAATATTGTTAATTATCGAATAACTATGTATTACGTATATGAACTTGTGGTCAATAAAACTTACTTATTTACTTACTCTAACACTACTTTCTCATGACGATGATAAAAAATAATGAGAAATAATGCTTTAAAAAAATGAAAGAACTGACAAATAATGCTTTAAAAAATTAAAGAACTGACAAATAGTGCTTTGAAAAAAATGAAAGAACTGAGAAATAATGCTTTAAAAAATGAAAGAACTGACAAATAGTGCTTTGAAAAAAATGAAAGAACTGAGAAATAATGCTTTAAAAAAATGAAAGAACTGAGAAATATTGCTTTAAAAAATGAAAGAACTGAGAAATAATGCTTTAAAAAAATGAAAGAACTGAGAAATATTGCTTTAAAAAATGAAAGAACTGAGAAATATTGCTTTAAAAAAAATCATTCTTACCCGTCTTTACCTCCCGTCTTTGTATGCCTCTAGTGCCCCCCTCCCCCCTCCCCCCTCCCCCCTGTCTGTTATGAATGATGTTATAGGTCTAGAAAAAAGGGTTCGTGCACAGCCCACAGCAGAGTGATGTGAGTACGCTGTGACATCTGTGTTCAGCGCTGTAATAGCGGAGTGAACACAGCTATTCTCACGAGGCTGATGTGATAGTCAAGGCCCAGGTTAGGTTAGGTTAGGTTAGGTTTGCTTTGGTTTGGTTAGGTTAGGTCAGGTCAGCCTCTTCCTCTTCCTCTTCCTCTTCCCTCCACGTGGTGATGCCCAGCGGACCAGACCACTGCAGGTTATAATGAAGGGATGACCTGTGTGTGGAGATTAAGTATAGCATATGATTCACACACACACACACACACACACACACACACACACACACACACACACACACACACACACACACACACACACACACACACACACACACACACACACACACAGGTATAATAACACACGTGACACCTGGTGATAATCGTGGCACTGTCTAGCACTGAGCTGGCCAGGATAATACTGGTGAATACACACGTGTGGGCTTGAAGCTCCCCTAAGGAATATGTATAAGTATATTGATGTATAAGTATATTGATGTATAAGTATATTGATGTATAAGTATATTAATGTAATCTAACGTGTAGTGGAGGTGGAAGGACTTGAGGACTCCTAACACGCTCGCCCTGGTTGTGTTCATGTTTATCAGGAGTATTCAAGTGTTATAACAGTTCATGTGTCCTTCCTCCTATCCTGCCCCTGCCCCTGCCCCTGCTCCTGCCTGTGTGCCCCGCTTACCCTGCCCTTGCTTGTGCCCCGCCTACCACGCCAACCCCCTTACCCCCACCCCTCACCCCGGACGTGGCTGTTCCCTCCTATGTCTAGAGCAATGGTTCCCAAACTGGGGGTAATTTATCCCCTGTGGGTAATATTACAGTTTTTCGGGGGTAATGGAGGGGTGACAGAAAAGAAAATGTATCTAGTGTTTTAATATAGTTATACACATCAATAGTGACAACATTTTGTGGAAGGGTTAGCACGCCTAATGTGGCATGTTGAATTGGGTAACAAGATGAACAAGTTTGGGAACCACTGTACTAGACAAACAGCAAAGGTGGCTTCGTGTATTTTACTTATTACAGGTGCAAGTTACAGAGTACAGGAAGTAATGTAACCAAGATGGTGACCAAGGTTAGACTGGCTTCCCAACACGTAGTTTAGGCTCACCACCACTCTGGTTCATACCACTCTAACGAGGCTAAACTACCGCTCCCTCGTTACGGTATTCCGGTTGTTATGGTCGGTCATCACTCTCGTAGCCTGTTATAATGTGGAATGTTGTAAGAACACACCAACATAACCATATTACCTGCCACGTAACATATTAATGCAGGACTGATCCTCCAGATTGAGATGAAAGCCTGCCTATCACACCACCTACTCCTCCTCCTCCTCCTCCTCCCTGCCTTGTGTACAGTCGCCCAAAGAGATGATATCGCCTCTTACATATATTTTCGTGTACGTGCAAGTTATGCAAATGTGAACCTTGTGTAAGACGATAAAGGGTGTTGAGCCACGTGTAGGAATACAAATGATATGAAGTGTATTGCCTCCCCCCTCCCCCCCCCCACCACACCAGTATATAAGGATGGAGGTGGCGGCATTGTTCCTTCATCTGCCTCATCCTTTCCAGCCTCCCAGCCGTGCCACGCCCGGAAGGGTGTATCACGCCCACCACACTCACTGCTCCTCTCCACATTATCACCACTCCTTCTACACTCACTGCTAACTCTCTGCACCATCACTAAAGGCTCTGAATCATCATTTTCCACAGTTTATGGAATGTTGGGATAAATTTCACCACACAATAAGTCCAACAGAATCAGAGTGCGTGGGCGTGTGTGAGTAGTGAGTAGGTGAAGGCGTGAAGCAGTAATCTGTCTTGGTGAGGCGTGCACCAAGATGTCTGTGCGTCCCCTCAACATCTTTGAGCCTTACTTGTACATAACAAACGTTGTGTCTCAGCCCATCTTGAGTCCTGCGAGGAATGGTGACTCGCAGACACTGTTGGGATTCTGCAGTGGCGTGATGGCCATTGGTATACTGCTGGAGAGGTACATTGACACCATGGAGAAAGGAAGGTCAGTGCTGGGTCATCCTTGAGACTGTTCCTTTACCGTGTGTTAGGTCATAATATAGTCAAAGGAAGGTCAGTGCTAGGTGATCCTTGAGGCTGTTCCTTTACCGTGTGTTGGGTCATAATATAGTGAAAGGAAGGTCAGTCCTAAGTCATCCTTGAGGCTGTTCCTTTACCGTGTGTTGGGTCATAATATAGTGAAAGGAAGGTCAGTCCTAGGTCATCCTTGAGGCTGTTCCTTTACTGTGTCCACTCCTTTGTTTCCGTTACTGTTCCTTTCTTCCTTTGGGTCTCCTTTCATATCCTTTTCTCTGCTTTACTTGTCTTGGGTAATTGTTTTTTCACATGTTTATTGTAGTTATTATCATTTTTGTTTTATGTACGTAATCTGAGTTGCCTCGTGTAGGTCATCAACTGGCCTCTTGCAGTCTCCTCAATTCATATGTTCTTATGTTTGTATGTGGTAGTTAGGTGTGTGTGTGTATGTGTATGTGTGTATGTGTGTTGCAGGAGTCTTGGTGATGATCAGGTGGGCGTGTACGAGGCTGTGGCGGACAAGCTGGACACACAGTTTGGGTTGGATGGGCGTGCATGTGTGTTGAGGTTCATCTGTGAGCTGCAACAACGACACATTGGACGATACACCATGGCAGGGAAGATACTCACAGCACTCTTTACGTGAGTCCTGATGTGGTGCTGTGGTGGTGTGGTGGTGTATCTACAGGTGTTTTATGCTGGGAAATCTTACTGCTTCGTCATCTTTTTATGGTGATGGTGATGCTGTGGTAATGGTGGTGTTGACTTGTATACAAATGTTTTCTTCTAAGAGAGTGGAAAGTGTTGGTGCGTATCTTGAGAGGATCGAGTAATGTAGTAATGTTTGCATGCCCCTTGCAGTTGTTTTCTTGCTGGTTAATGGTGGTGAATGTGGCTGTGATGTGGTGGTGTTGCGATTGTTGCTTTCCCATCTATACATTCTGATAGGTTTTATAATTAAGATTTATGATGAGTTTTCTGTGATATGCTGAGCTAAAACTTATGACTGTAAGAAGTTTTTTTTTTTGAGTGATTGATACTTTTTAATACACTAAGTACGGTTCTATTTCTTGGTGAGCTGTACTAACCCATCTTTGTACTTGTTCGCTATTCTTGATAATCCGTTTCCACCTGCATCTATCACCTGTCATGTTGGTATCCAGGACCTTCTCTCTCCTATCCACTGCTATGTAATCTTGCCATCTTATCTTGGGTCTTCCTTCCTCTCCTTCTTCTTCCCTGTCCTTCCTGATCAAGTGTTTATATATAATCACCTTCACCGCCGCTGCTCATGACGTGCTCATAGCCACCACCTAAGTGTTGCCTCCTGTGTCTTGGTGCAAACATTCCCCGCCTTCACTGTTCCTTGCATTGCTTATGTGATAGAGGAATCACTCGTCACACTCACATATACACACACACTCACATATACACACACACTCACTCACACATATACACTCACTCAGACATACACACTCCCTTACACACATACAAGAGGGTAAGATTCCCAGTCTTCAGCTTCTGTTGGAACTGTCACAATTCTTGGGCTTAAATAAGGTGTGTGTGTGTGTGTGTGTGTGTGTGTGTGTGTGTGTGTGTGTGTGTGTGTGTGTGTGTGTGTGTGTGTGTGTGTGTGTGTGTGTGTGTGTGTATGTGTGTGTGTGTGTGTGTGTGTCTGTCTGTCTGTCTGTCTGTCTGTCTGTCTGTCTGTCTGTCTGTCTGTCTGTCTGTCTGTCTGTCTGTCTGTCTGTCTGTCTGTCTGTCTGTCTGTCTGTCTGTGTGTGTCTGTCTGTCTGTCTGTCTGTCTGTCTGTCTCTGTGTGTGTGTGTGTGTGTGTGTGTCATTATGCATGGCCTCAATTTTGTTAGTGTACCTTGTTCACACTAGTAGTTTGAACACACTCATGACCCTTGACAGTGTCCCAACTTTCAGTCTCACACCATCACGATTCTCACACTGCTGTATCTTGCCTTAGAGGTGTATGGCTTCACTGCTACATTACAGTTTGTATATATATAAGTATTTTGTCTAAATAATACAACACCTGAGTAGAAAGTGTAAGCAAAGTGTAGGCAAATATAGACATGTTGAACTTGGACAGATTGAAACTTTAATGTGAAGACAAAATGAATTCAAATTAAATGATCACAACATTCAGAATAATTAATAAAGATGAATAATAATGACTTGCTTCATGAGTTTATATTGATATGATATTCTTGATGCCTTCCCTTCCCTTCCCTTGGTTGAAACACCTTATATTACATCTTTATATGAAGCACCTTATGACACATCCACATAGTAAAAAGAGTAGCATCACATCACCATCTCAAAACATGATGTACCTTGTTTCCTGTGGTTCCTGACCTGCACTGCCCTGGCCTGCACTGTTCTGTCCTGCACTGCATTGCCCTGTTCTGCACTGCTCTCCCTGGCCTGCATTGCCCTGTTCTACACTGCTCTGCCCTGCCCTGTCCTGTCCTGTCCTGCGCTGCCTTGTGTGGGTGCAGTCCTCGTGTTAAGGAGGTGGAGGGCCAGCTGTACCTTGCTGCTAAGGGCTTAGGACGCAGGAAGAATGCCGAGTGTGTCTCTCATTATGGTTCCTGCCCGCACAGTGTGTTCCTATACTTTGACACCCTCAGGAACCTCACCACCACCACCACCATCTAGCACCACCACCACTACCATTACCTAGCACCACCACCACCACTACCTAGCGCTACCACCATCACCACCAGTACCCAGCACACCACCACCACCACCACCACCAAGCTGCTGTGAGCCAGGAACATACTCACAACCTTTATGCCATGAGGTGAACACAGCACCACAGACCTGCCCGTACCCCTCCCCCTTGTTTTGTTGTTTAGCCTTCACTCACTAAGGAAGAAACACAAACATTAGTCTTGATTCACTATAAAACAACTTCATCTCAAACTACTAAATTGACTTATTAATTAGGTTATTAGATTACTATTTGTTGTTTAGATATTTTTTAGTTATTCATTCTTCTTCTCTTCCTCCTTCCCATTTTTTTAAATAATTTATTTCTCTTTGCTTCCTCCTTCCATTGTTTGTTGATCATGAGCCTTGCATGCAAATGGAACTAATAATGACTTGTTGAGTTGTGGTGTTTTGTAATTATGAGACACACCTCACATCTGATTATACAAGTAAATAATGTGTCATAGAATAAGGAAAACCATGCAAGACAAGGATGAGGTTTGAACATGGTGCATTAAGCTGTATATTACTGTAAAACACACACACACACACACGGTCCGCTAGCATAGTGGTTAGCGCACTCGGCTTATAACCGAGGGGGCCAGGGTTTGATCCCCTGGGCGGACGGAGATTATTTGGGTGAGTCTCCTTTCACGTGTAGCCTCTGTTCACCTAGCAGTGAGTAGGTACGGGATGTAAGTCGAGGGGTTGTGACCTCGTTGTCCCGGTGTGTTGTGTGTGAGTGGTCTCGGTCCAACCCAAAGATTGGTCACTATGAGCTCTGACCTCTTTCCATAGGGAGACGGCCAGCTGTCTCGAGAGAGACCAGCAGCAGACTGTGACAGTGAATACACACACACACACACACACACACACACAGTGAATCTCAATCTGTGTACTTGGTTTATATTCCCTTTAATTAGGGATAACCAAGGTAAGGCAATTAGAGTTAAGGGAGACATTGCCCCCCCTCCCCCCCCTCTGTGCCTTGTCTTTCTGAAGAAGAGAATACAAAGGAGAGGCTTCCCAGACACCTCTCCTTCCCTTTAAGATGCCTTTCATGACCCACACAGAAGGTAGTGGAAGTATTCTTGCAATCCCACCACAGCTTCACCACAACCCCACCACAGTCCCCACCATAGGGCTGTGTACAATTATAATGATTACTTATACATACAAAGGCAAAATAAACATAAGTGAGTCATGTTTAAGGTAAAAGTTTATAATTATTGATCACAACTTTGATTCATTTGATTAAAGTTGAAATATTTATGGTATTCATTTTTTTTCTTCTACGTACTGTTAAGATTGAAGCATATTGTGAGGTGTGTCAAGTAGCCTCAGCTCCCACCCTGCCTTGGATACTGTCAACACACAACACAACACAACAGTAAGTGCCTCAGCGGTGCAGTAATTAGTACGTCTCACTATGAATCTGTTGGCCCAAGTTTCATCCCGGAGGAGGGCAGGCAAGGCGCAGCTCACCCAGCTGTTCATCCTCCCAGCAAATTTGGAATCATTAACCATATGGTGATTTTAGTCATAATTTTGCCCTTGTTTGTATATAAATACATGTAATTATACACCGCACAGCACCGCACAGCACCGCATAGCACCACACACACACCCGAACATTTTTTCCCCGAGCCTTTTATTATTATTTCCTTCTTATATCCAACCCACTCTTGCACACTTTTTCTGTCTGTTCATGACTGTTAGAATGTTTTTGATAAGTACATTTGAAACATTATTTGTATGAATTAATGATGACACTATTACCAACTGTACTTTCCCAACCCTTCATCAAGTGTACTGTAATTTCCTGTAACACTTTGGAATGCATGTGTATATTCTGTCTTATCTTGTGTGTCGTCTTACTTGTTTGGAAAGATAAGAAATAAGACAAAAATAAATTTCCCTTTATACAAACTGTTAACTTGATGTGGAAATGTTCCCAAAATACTAAATGTCAACACACTTCTAATGTTAACTGGACCTCCAACCCTGGCTTCTATTTATCCTACTGTCCTTTCACAGGATCTGGACACAAGCGAGATTTTTTTTTTTTTTTTTATGTATTTCTATTGTCCCTTAGCCAATATCCTTTTAATGTAAACAAAGAAACAAACAAAACACACCCAGGTGACTCATCCCCACGAAGCACACTGAGTACAAACACTGATGTACATGATAACTATTTATTATAGAGTCATCCTAAGGGGAATATAACACTGGACTACAGGGAGATACACACACACACACACACGCACGCACACACACACACACACACACACACACACACACACACACACAGGGTGGGTGAAGAGGTGCAGCTTCCAGACTACTCGTTGGTGTTTTGAACCACGATCAGCATGTACTCCTTGTCTGGAAGGAAGGAACGGGATGAGGAGGAAATATTGGATTAAGTGTGTTTGTTCAAGCTTTTGTTGATTAACCCAACCTGTAACACACACACACACACACACACACACACACACACACACACACACACACACACACACACACACACTCACCTGGTGCAATCATAATCTCGTGCTTCTTTGAGCGTACACGCAGGAATGTGAGGTCATTGGTTGGGTCCAGATCCCTCACCACACTGCGTGCCTTGTCAGTGAGGCCGCTGATGAGGCCGGTGTACTGGATGGTGGTGGGGTTGTCCAGGGTGCTCTTAATGGGGATACCTGCAAACACATGTACACTCTTACACATGTACACTTTTACACACGTACATAGGGAGGCGGTGGTACGGTGGTCTAGTGCTCGGGTATGTGACCCTAGAGTCCCGCTATTCGCTGACCGCTTTTCATTCTTTGATAATTACATGATTACTTGTTAACACGGCTACAACATTGTGTTGAATATTGCGCTGTTTTCTTACCAGTATGTGAGGCCAAGAAGAATACACAAGTACATTTTAATAAGCCAACCCTTCCCACCACATGACAAGGCTTGTGGGTGTTAAGACAACATTTTCATAGATGCATTCACAGGTGACTTAATCAAACAAACTTATTAATGCAATGATAATGAAAGTCAAGAACTGTATGACTAATTATACTCATTTGTAGATCATTGTAATAATAACAGTTTAGGTGAAGACAGTACATTGTAACCCTATACCTGTACCTATACCTGTACCTTTACCTTTACCTTTACCTTTACCTGTACCTGTACCTGTACCTGCACCTGTACCCTTAGGGATGTTTACCTTCAGAGTTCACCACAATGACGCCCACCACGCCCTTGTGGGACTGAATCCTCTTCAGAGTTTCTTCAACCTCAGCTGACTGCAAAAATAATAACAGTAATAATGACAGGAAAATAAAATGGAAAAAAAAAAAAAATAATAATAATGACATGAAAATAAAATGGAAAATAAATAATAATAATAATAATAATAATAATAATAATAATAATAATAATAATAATAATAATGACAGGAAAATAAAATGGAAAATAAATAATAACGGTAATAATAACAGGAAAATAAAATGGAAAATAAATAATAATAATAATAATAATAATAATGGCAGGAAAATATAATACTTGTACATATTCACTCTGATTGCATCTGAAAACTGTTACTTTTTTTATGCCAAGGACAATAAAAAATGTTATATAAAAGTTCCCTTGTGATTGCCGGTTCATTCAAGAAAAATATATTAAATATATTAAATTGAACTTGGAGCATCTAACACTTCTAGCTTATATAGTATTTTGTACATTAAATTTTAGACTTAATACACTTTACAAACGGGAATAAACAAGATATGTGTTCTAATAGTTTTTTTCTGTGTTCCTCAGATGCAAGAATTGGAGGAACCTTGAGTGTTGAGTGTTGGTAAGTATTGCATCACTGCTGCTGTTGTTGTTGTTTGCATGGCAACTCTGTATGTTGTCCCTTCTTGTCTTTATTCAACAGGTGAGTGATCTAGTACAGGATCTATGGGTAAGGCTGAGACAACACACACACACACCCCATCCCCTTGCTCAAGGGGAACACTAATCATGACCTGGATGTGAAAGTTTACTTAGTGACCTGAGTCAGGTTTGAACCCACACCTTGCCAGGTCAACCATTGGAGTCATTACCACAGAAGCAGAGCATGTGCATGTGTGTGTGTTTTATTTATATATTTTGATCATATGTCCTGAACCTGTGGTGGTGGTAGGCTTAACGAAGGCATTAGATGGTCAGCCTCTGCCCATTAGTAGTGCAGATTAGATTTTTATAATGACGCCTCGATTCTTGTTGGTGGGCTCATGCCAGTGGACGCTCCTCAATGTATATAATTCTACAGTCCCGTTGAGGATAGTGTTCAGGCAACATGTGGGTGATCTTTGGCCACTCGGCGGTGCTGTATTACCAAAGAAAAGTGGTCAGCACATGCCGGGACTCCAACTTGTGAGCTGGTCTACCTACGCTAGCCACTAGGCCACCGCCTCAGTTTAACAAACCTACTTTTAACACATTTTGTATTTAATGTATGCCATGCGTTACCAGACCAATGGACGGGTCCATTGGAAAGGTCCGCTCATTGAAAAGTGTGTCCGCTGGGTGCCAGAATGAGCGGTGCAGCCGGTGAAAAGTTACACCAAACCAAGCTTTTAATTATATTAATTTGTAGTAAAATGCTCCGTAGGAATATCCAACATTATATTATATTTATATGTAGTAAACAGTAATCCGTATGAAAACATTTAAAGTAATGGTATCCAGCCCCTGGGTAGCAAGTAATAGATTTTTTGAGTAATTGTGTAACTTTATATATTGGTGATGGTTTTAAGTAGCAAGGCTTAAAGAAATTTTTTTTTTTTTTTTTTTTTAACAAGAAAAGGCACTGGCTAGAGGACAACAAAAATACGTTAAAACAAATCTTGCTTGTGGCCAGACCCTGTAAAGAGAACAGGAGGAGCAATAGAAGCAAGGGTTGGAGGTCCAGTTAACATTATGGTTAAGGTTGAGTTAGTGTCACCTTATAACATTCATTCTTAACCTATAAATACAATTAATAGAACCTTGTTCAAATCAAACTAAACTTTATTTTTCGAAGAGAAGGTCTCACAGAAAACATTGAATATCTCACAAACTAACAATTTGCGACGGAAATATAATTAAGAAAACCTTCTCAAAATGCATCAGGTAATGCAAAAATATAACAATGAATTCTCTCGAGCATTCTGGTGAAGATGTAAAATAATACCGAATCATTTCTAAAAAAGGAGAGTGTGACATGCATGTATATAACCATCAAATATATGATGTTCCAAATCATCTCTAAACCTTTATGTTATAAGGAACATCATCATTATTAAGTAATAGTTGTAATTATAACTCCACATTATCCTGCATCCCTTCCTTTACATGCACCTCCAACCCTACCCTTACCTACGACTTATGTGGGCGTGGTGGGGTAATTAGAGGCTCAGTGGGCGGGGATGAATGTTGTGGGCGTGGTGGAGGTATTATAGGCACGGTGGGGGGTTGGGGGAGAGTGTGGTGGGCGTGGTGGAGGTATTATAGGCACGGTGGGGGGTGGGGGTAAGTGTGGTGGGCTTGGTGAAGGTATTAGTGGCACGGTGGGCGGGGATGAGTGTAGTGGGCGTGGTGGAGGTATTATAGGCACAGTGGGCGGGTGGGTGGGCGTGGTGGAGGTATTAGAAGCACTGTCAGCTGGGTGTGTGAGTGTGGGCGTAGCGGAGGTATTATAGGCACGGTGGAGGATGGGGATGAGTGTGGTGGGCGTGTAGGAAAGCGTTAGAGGCACCATGGGCGTGTGTGTGGGCGTGATGGGCGTGTAGGAAGGTGAATGGTATTATAGTGACTCACCATGTTTACCTGGTCAGCTGTCACGCCTCTGTCAGTGTGGTGACTGTCTTGGTGTTAGGACTGTGGTGTGTGTGTGTGTGTGTGTGTAGGGTCAGGTATAATGGTATATGCCTTGGATTGTTACACAGGTACTTGGTGTGTGTGTGTACGTGTATTTGATTGGTATATAAAGGTGTGTGTATATGTGTGTGTACTGTTCCAAGACGTACACTAGGCTGGCCCGTAGCCATGACAACCGCAGGACGCCAGACACGGATACACACACACGATAGATCATAATACTAATACATAATACTACATACATAATACTAATAATGATGTCTTTTTACATGACCGTTGTACAAATAGCTATTCCATATGGCTGTGTCTATATGCACGACCGTCGTGTACTTAAGTCTGAACTTGACAGATCAAGATTCAAGTCGGTGGTGGTGGTGGTGATAAATAGCTGACGGCTGACAAGTTCATTTTGTTATAGTGCCACAATGGATGACACGGCTGACCACTGCCTAGACATGGATGACGTGGAGGATGAGGAGGTTGTGTTGAAGGTAAGATAATATACATACAAGGTTGTATTAAGATGAATATCGCCATTATTTACTAACACGTTTACCTTGAATTTACGGAAAATCTTAAGAACAACAACTCCAAATCGATTGTGAATATTATGTACTTTCTAGAAGCATAGATAGAGTACTTAAGTGTCTGTGAAGGTTTTAATGATCGCTCATTAATATTAAGCTCACAATACAATGTTATGTTATGTTATGTTAGGGGGTCTAGGTTAGGTTTGGTTACGTTGGAATAGTGTCCTTGGAGGGTCCAGGGAGGGTGCAGCCCCCCCGGCTAGGTTAGGATAGGTTAGGTCAGGTTATGCTAGGTTAGGTTAGGTTAGGTTAGGTTAAGTTTTTATGATGTGATTTTGTTGATTTCCGGCGCATACTTTCCCCAAATATTGCCGCTTTTGTCTTTAGACTTTTTTTTTGGATCACCGATCTCGTCTATTATGGCCTCCCCCACCCAAAAACCTCGCTTTCCCGACATGTCCCCAAGCTTCTTGGGGAGAGGGGGGCTGCTCTCCCCCTGGACCCCCCCAGGACACTATTCCAACGTAACCAAACGTAACCTAGACCCCCTAATATAACATAACATAACATTGTATTGTGAGCTTAATATTAATGAGCGATCAGTAAAACCTTCACATACACTTAAGTACTCTATCTATGCTTCTCGAAAGTACATAATATTCACAATCGATTTGGAGTTGTTGTTCTTAAGAATTACCGAATTTACCTTAAAGTGCTTCTGCCTCAAGAGGTGAGTGTTGCTCCCTCGAAGTTAGTTGAGGCAAGGCCACGGCGGTGCCGCCACCCTTCACTTAGTAGAGTGTACTTCACTTGGTGTATTATTGAGTTGGAGGTTGCAGGACGGGAAGCAATGTAGCCTGGCACTCCAGGTTCATCTGGCAGTGTGGCCAGCCAGGTACTTGTCCAGCTTCCTCTTAAACACATCCAGTTTGACATCTTTCACCTCCCTAATGAGCTTAGGGAGACAGTTGGAGTCTTACTCCCTTCCTGGATACACTGTTGTTTTGAAATGTCTTTATTCTTGCTCGTATTATTATTATTATTTATTATCATTTATTATTTTCAAGCGGCATTTGATACGCCATTCAGTATTATTTTGTATTTTCACCAGAATGCTCTAGAGGATTCTGGGTTATATTTTT
>JAXIVD010005507.1:20000-22500 GCA_036785275.1 Cancer borealis
ACCGAGACCAATCTCCATTTACTTAGCCCAGTTACAGTAAAATGGTAATTTAAATTAATTTTCTTATGGATAATGATAATGTTTGTTTTTCTGTATTTTTCTTTATTGTAGGATGTACAATTACATGTATTTGTGTACAAACAATGGCAAAAATATGACTAAAATCACCATAAGGTTAATGATTCCAATTTTGCGAATTTGAATTTTGCAGCCTGCAATGTTGACCAATTTCACACCAGACTGGAGGAAGCATTGTATTAATTGCATTTGTCTTTTCAGTATGTATTGGATCCAGAGGTTATCAAGTTTGAAGTGACTTGTGTTGAGTTTGAAACAAATGAACCATCTGTCTCACCTCCAAGACGGTTCAATTACTGATGGAAATGGATCTCATCAGGCAAAGGTTTTGTACTGTAAGTAATACTGGGTTTTTTTTTCTCTCTCTCTCTCTCTCTCTCTCTCTCTCTCTCTCTCTCTCTCTCTCTCTCTCTCTCTCTCTCTCTCTCTCTCTCTCTCTCTCTCTCTCTCTCTCTCTCTCTCTCTCTCTCTCTCTCTCTCTCTCTCTCTCTCTCTCTCTCTTTTTTTTCTTTACAATACCCCTAACACCCTCCATGCTGCATTAAATATTCAGAATACGTAGAAAAAAATAATCCTGCTTGTCGCCAGACCTTGCATGCTCGGTGGTGTTGTGTGAATGTCTTATCAATTAATGACACATTTGGACGCCCCAGCCTGGGGGGTCCAATACTTTTGACTAATACTGTACAGAGTCATAAACTAAATGCACATGGCTAAGTACACACAGACTGCTTCAAATACGTACACAACACAGGAATCCATACATGATCATGTGTATCCGGCGTAAGCGTAACCGGCGAAAAGACAGATTGTGCATCTTTTTTTTCTTTCTTTCTTTTTTTTTCGCATTGAAAGGGCACAGAACGCAAAATGGATATCTGGAAGACGGATAATAGAAAGATTACTGTACTTAGAAGCATCCGTTGCCCTCGGCTCCCGCAGCTCCACTAGGTCTGGTGCCACCCTTCAAACGGCTCATTTAGCATCACCATTCTGCCTAACTTCACTTTGAAAACTCTTCCCCTGTCCACTGTTGTCTGACATTCACCACAAGAGTGACAATACCTTACCACACCAGCACAAACACCACGCCATACTAACCTTGTCTGCATCCTAGCCAGTGTGTTTTTGCATCCTAAATGTTCACCCATTATTGATGAGTGTGACAACTTCATCACCATAACAGTTCTTCTTAAATCTGGTGGAACAAACACTTGCTCACTAACACAACCATCAACTTCATGTGTACGTACACTACATAATACCTTTGTTCTTTACTAAGTAATGACTTTCTTGGTCTCACTTATGAAACACTTTGCTTACATCTACATAGCTTCTGATGTTATCGAGAGTACTATCACGTTGTTGGTGAATGTTATAATCTGGCCTTAGTTACACCTTCCATCATATCCTTTACCTTTAACTTGGCTCACTATGTAGTACTTGACTCCTTGTTCCCGACACATGCAACCGATGTAGGAATTTGATATTTGATATATATATATATATATATATATATATATATATATATATATATATATATATATATATATATATATATATATATATATATATATATATTTGATATATTTTATTTATCACCATTAATGATATACAATATATTTACAATATGCATACAGTTTATGCAATGGCTTAGTCTGGTGAGCCATAGTGGTTCCTTAGCAGACACATTAGCTTAATCATTAATAATTTTGCCGACACAATCACATCAACAACAGCTCGTGCATCTCTACCTTAATGTTATTCATATATTTTCAGTGTTACTTCAGAATATTTGCAAAATGGTTTTATTTCATAGTAATGAATAGAAATAGAAAATAATTGGCAACTTTGAATTGATGAAACATTATTGTTTGGAGAATACATACAATTTTATCTGTTTTTTTAAGCTCATTAAGTTTGTTTATATCTTTTATGTAATGAGGTAAAACATTGCAAGTTTTAGGTTGTATATACATCAAACAATTCCTGAATAGAGTTGTTCGTGGTGCAAGACAAACCAAATTAACAGAATATCCCCGGCTAGTATAAATATAATCAACATAAGAAAAGATGATGGTATTACTGTGAAGTATTCTAAATGTTTTGAATATTGTAGTAATGAGAAAATCAGAGGTGGGCGCGATTCGAAAAAATTGAAGTCCAATTAGCGATTACTGATTCGCCAGCTTGTCAAGTCCGATTCGATTATCCAATTCGGTTGCCAAAAAATCTAAGTCCGATTAGCGATTATCCAATTATCCGATTTCGATTAAAGTTTTTAAAAGCGATTCGATATTTTTAAAAGCGATTCAATGTTTTTAAAGCTATTTTCAATGTTTCTAAAGGGAATTTAATGCTTTTTTGCCCTAGCAGCAGCAGCAGCACTTCCTCTCACGACGACTGGCTCTAAACTGGTGCG
>JAXIVD010005508.1:0-7500 GCA_036785275.1 Cancer borealis
GGGTGTGTTTGTTAGAAGGTAGATATGTATTTATTTTTGTATCTCTTTTTTTATTTACTTATTTAACTTCCTTTTTGGTAGCAGCTGAACCTTATGTGTCTTGGTATGGAATGTGTAGAGAGAGAGAGAGAGAGAGAGAGAGAGAGAGAGAGAGAGAGAGAGAGAGAGAGAGAGAGAGAGAGAGAGCACCTAGTACATACATGTCAACTGCATCAGAACACACACACACACACACACACACACACGCACACACACACACACACACACACACACACACACACACACACATACACACACACACACACACACACACACACACACACACACACACACACACACACACACACACACACACACACACACACACACACACACTCTCTCTCTCTCTCTCTCTCTCTCTCTCCTCTCTCTCTCTCTCTCTCTCTCTCTCTCTCTCTCTCTCTCTCTCTCTCTTTAATCCCTATTTCTTCCCAAGTCAACAATAACAGCATCAACGCAAGACTAGCCACCAGCCGTCGGGGTCAGCAACAGCAACAGCACCACAGCACCACAGCCACCACCACCACCACCACCACCACCACCACCACCACCACCACCACCACCACCACCACCACACCACCACCATCACCACTCTTTGCCGAGAAGTAAACATGGCGATAACACGACTTCAATTAAGACGACAACTAACCGGGGGTTAGCTAAGGCCTCGGTGCGGGCATAATGAAGGGGTGATGGGAGGGGGCGGTAGGCGAGGGGGGCCGGCTTTCGTTGTGTAACCCTCCGTGTACCTGGTGGAGGGTGTTGGGGTAGGAGGTGATGGGGTGATTGGGTATAGGGTGTGTGGTAGGTGGATGGGTGGATGGGTGGATGGGTGGAAGGAGTAGTGAGGTAAGAGGGTGTCTGGCCTCTCTTTGCAGGTTGTTGATTTTGTTGTTGGTGTTTGTTGTATGGTTTTAAGAGGAATGTTTAATTTTGTTCCCCCTCCCACACACCCACACACACCTGCAGTGCTGCCAAATTATTGCTCACCAAGAGACAACACAAGTGAAAGAAATTGTATCTTGGTTAAATGTTCTGTCTGGTGGCGGCGCAGGAGTCACTGATAGCCTTCGGGAGTAAAGGAAGCATTGAATAAGTAAAGTTTATATGAAGAAAATACGTTGTTTAGCAAGATAGTGGTATACACATTGAACTTGATTATAGATTGGTTTTCTTGTTTTGTCTAGTATCATTCATTCGGTTGAGGTGATGTTGTAAGTGCAGAGTAACACCGAAGATAGATGTAGCTGGTGATGTTGCATTCTCTTATAATGGGGACAAACATCTGTTCGAGTGTCTTCTTAGGGCGATGTCTCGTTTGGGAAAGAGCTGTGCAAACATCAAGTCGTCTGTGTTCTAAGGGCGGATGTTCCTTTTGAGATGAATCTGCACACAACACATACGTACACACTTATAATGAGATACATAGAGGTTACCTGGGCATTGAGACAGTGGCGGCCATAGTAACCGTTGCCGCTGGTCTTCTACTACTGAATTATTGCCGTTTAAGCAGTCATTTAGCATCAGCCTTGGCATATATCCTTATCAGCTGGCCTCGTCGCGTCTCCAGTCATTGCACTACTTTCGTGTCTGCCGTCTTTGGAGTGATCGGCAGCCGCCCACCTCAACGCCCTCCCCACTTACTGTTAACACGCCCGCAGGAAGGAAATGATTCAGTCAACAATGATATGTATATTTTTCTTCTCCTACTCCTAATACTCCTACTACTGCTAATACTACTGCTACTACTACAACTACTGCTACTACTACTACTAATAATAATAATAATAATAATAGTAATAATAGTGATGATAATAATAATAAAAATAATAATAATGATGGTGATAACAATAATCTTTACTATAAAAACAGATTGTGTGTGTGTGTGTGTGTGTGTGTGTGTGTGTGTGTGTGTGTGTGTGTGTGAAAGGAACAAACATCATTACATTTAGCGTTTCTTTAAGTAATAGTTGTATGCATTACCACCATCTCCACCATCACCACAATCACCACCACGTTCCCCTTTATCATCACGTATCACTATCTATCAAAATTTATTACCCTTTCACCACCACCATCACTACCCATTACTCCCCATCACTCCAGCACCACTTATCACGGAGCACCTCCCATCAATCCCCCATCACTAATGATTACCACCACACCCACATTACCACTCATCACCTTTCATCATTCCCTATCACCACCCATCATTCCTCATCATCACCTTTCACCTTCATCACCAATCAGTACTCCCCTTCACTAATGATCACCCATCACTGCCCCATCACTGCCCCTTCACTGCCCCTTCACTCCCCTAAACTACCCTCAATCTGTTGCTCTGCTGACGAGGACACAAAGAGGATTTCAAATTGGGCCATGAAGGGTCCTATGCTGAACTACTTATCCTTGAAACACTATTAACAAACTAAGAGTGAATTAACGTAATAGCAAATTATAAAGTTTTGTTGAATCTTATTTTAATTTATTTTTCTTATTTTTCTTTCCATATCAACCATTGAATTGAGTCTTACATTTTTTAAACCACTAAACACCATTTTCCGCATCATAATACTCAACATAGGATAGAAAAAAATGTTTGCAATACATTGTTTTCTCACATATCCTTGTTTTTTGTATGCTACGTAATTTTTTTAAATTCGTGTTGTGTAGTTTTATGAAAACTTATAATAACTTTCTTAGGAATCAAGTCACTTTAATTGATGTTACTGCATCTTATTAGGAATTTCATTTTCAAGTTAATGTGTTTTTATTCTCTTCATGGCAACACCAGTTATTTTGATACTAACGAAACAATATAAGTAACTGAGAGAAACAAGAATGTACATAACCTGTAAATGTGTGTCACGAATGAAACAAAGTTTGGCTCGTATTGTTCAGAGAAAACGAATGCTAAATGTGTCCAAGGGCTTGGAGAAACTGGGTGAAAACAGCCTTAGTGCTAGTGATAAATGGCTACTCAGTGATGGGCACCATTCCATAGAAAGGGAACTCCCTGTTTCCCACCACTCAAAAAACGGTGGTCCGCCCCCCCTCCCCCCCCCCCCCTCCGCTCCTCTCCCCCAAAAATGGGAGTGGACTTCATTGTTACTCAACTCTGTTCTTTTTTCGCTTTATAGAAAATATACTTTTTTCTCATAAATTAATGACTACAAAAGATCATTATTTAACCATATTACCTTTAACAATAGTTAGTTAATAAGTCATTGCTTAAGAAACATAACTCGAATTATTAAATTTTAAAAAATTTTCATACAAAAATCTTTTTTAGTTGTCGAAATAACTTTAGTCATTTTCCAACAAAACTTTGCCATTTTTAGATTAAATTATTCAAAGCTGCACACAGTGATACTTTTAAACTTAATTTGCAGTAAAAGTAATTCAGTTATTGAAAACTCAAAGTTGTATTTTTGTATTGTTTTCTCACAATGAAAAAGAACAAGAAGAGGACATAAAAAAATTGCTCTGTTCGTCTCCTATATTCGGAATTTTAGTCTGCTGTTTCAGTCCAGTAAATGGTTGTGGAAAAGTGGACTTGTACTCAACTCAGCTGTTTGTAATCATGAAAACAGCTATACGGGAATGGAAACCTTCATCAGTAACTGACTACCATGGAGCCACACCACGCCTTGCATGACCAAGATCCACATCACCGTCACATTAGTAACAGCAATTACTTGGCACCGACACACTGATTTCCTCACTTCCACTACTCAAGCACAACCTCCACCTCCTCCACTCCAGCGCATCACCCATCGTCACTACCTTGCTGCTGGTTTATCCCGCGGATGTCACCAACCATAACAGGCCAAAGCGGTTTACGGAAAATATTGACTGAAAAGGTTTTATAAGTATAGAGATGACAATTACCTCTACAACTGCTTGTACTTCAAACCGCCTTGTGTAGTATATGAAGAGACGTGAATAGGCTAGATTCCGGCTTGCAGTGTGTCCGAAACGTGTCTTGCAGAAGGAGAAATGCGAGGAAATACTTTGAACACTGTATTCGAAAAGGTTCTGATTTACACCTCACAGGACGCCTTGATTGGTGAGGGACACTGCTAAAGGAAGTAGTGGACCTAACTGTACCTCTCACCCCCCTCACCCCCCAACGCCAACCCACGCTACTCAACGCCCACACTCTACCTATGCAGCTGATGATCGCCTCCCTTTCCCTTCCTCCCCCCAGTTCAGCCTCCCACACCCCTCGTCAACACGTCCTTCCTCCTCCTCACGTGAGATCATTGGGTCATGACGGTCACCTCCCTGTCACCAAAATGACTACCTTGCAAAATATTATGTAGTATAAACACCACCACCACCACTACTACTAGTACTACTACTACTACTACTACTACTACTACTACTACTACTACTACTACTACTACTATTACTACTACTACTACTACTACTATTACTACTACTACTGTTACTACTACTACTACTACCACTACTACTACTACTACTGCTACTGCTACTACTGCTACTGCTACTACTATCATCCTTCTTTTACTATTTCTACTACTACGCTATTTTTACTACTAATACTACTAATACTAATAGAAATACTAATACTGATATAACTTTAACAAAATTCTGACCTACAATGAACGACGCATCTAATCTAAGTAACAAGTGATAATGGATAAAAATTATGACAATATAAAGTTTGATAATAATAATAACAATAGTAATAATAATAATAATAATAATAATAATAATAATAATAATAATAATAATAATAATAATAATAAAGCTGACACTGAATCACACGGCGCCACGCCCTCATCACTGCCCAACATTTTAGTACAATGACCCAGTTCTCTCGCTGCTCGCCCGCCAAGATTTGCCTCTGCCCCTGCCTGCCCATATCCTGCCCAGCCTCTCGTGATTCACCGGGCCCTGATCACCCTGCTCCCTCGGCCAGCCAAGCCCAGCCCAACCCAGCCCAACCCAGCCCAGCCCAGCCCAGCCCAGCCCAGCCCTCTACGCCCAGACACGCCGGGTCAAAACGCTGGATGCAGAATTGAAGGCAAGTTCGTATTCTGCAACAGAAACCCCGACATCTTTTATTAATGTCGGGATCCTCTGTTCTACCCGCGCGCCGTTCGTTGATTGCGCACTTTACTTGTTGTAATTGCACCGTGTTCTTTGTTGAAATGGAGCCTCTGCCCTCTGCTAATGATACGCTCAGATTTGGCCAGATGACCTCCGGGGCCTAGAAGGACACCCCGCGCTTTTGTTTATGTTTGGTGTTTGTGTTTGGCGTCGGCGGCGTTTTCTTGTTGGCTGTCTTAGTACTTTGGTGTAATAACTGGTTGACGAGTCGTCTCTCCCTCGTCACGGAGCATTACGTAAGAGCGCGCCGAGTATGCATGTAGCTATTGTTGGCCTAATCATTGCAATCATCGCTGCTCGATTTCTCTTCCGCTGTCGGCCCAGGCTGCTCCCGTGCCGGGCGTACGATGCCGCGGCCCACCCGACAACCACCACCACGAGGAGGAGGAGGAAGAGGAGCCCCATGTTTTGGCCGCAGCAAGTCGTTGGTTTTGTCGTGGCGGCGGAGGGTCGCTGAGTTGTCATGAGCCAAGTGGCGTCGCCTGGGGAGCAGTGTGCGCCGAGTGACGGCAGTGTAGGGCGTGGCGCTCTGACGTAGACACCTGACAGTCCCTGCAAACCCCTGCCTCCTCCCCTCCACCACCTCCCCTCTTCCTCCTTCAACCCTCCCATACCTCCCACTTCCTCCTCCACCCTCCCTTCCCTCACCATCCACGGCCCCTTCCACCCTTCCCTGGTAACCCTCCCCCTCCTCTCCCCACTCCACCCTCCCGGCCTCTGCCTCCACGCAAGTCCCTACATCTCTGGTCTACCTCTACACCACTCTACTCCACCTTATAACTTCTCCACCTGACTTTCCTTCTTCTCCACCTGACTTTCCTTCTTCTCCACTCTCATCTTACACGTTCCTTTCCTTACATCCACGTGACTCACCTCCACGTGGCCTATAAATATGTATGCTTCCACTGCCCTCCACTTAGCTGCTCCACCTTGCTCCTCACGCTACACAAACAGTCCACCTTACAGTGTTGTGCATTCATCCACATCAAGCCTCCCCCTCGCCCCTTACATAACCTTTCCACAAATACTGCATGAGCTTCACACCTCCTCCTCCACCTCTTCCTCAGCTTGACACACTCCTCTCCACCTGTCCTCCTCTCACTCCATCTCCACTCCACTCTCCCGCCTTCATCGCCGCCGCCACGTCTCTGTCTAACCTACAACAACTTTCCATTGGGCTCCTCCCTCCCTCCCTCCCTCCCTCCCTCCCTCCCTCCCTCCCTCCCTCCCTCCCTCCCTCCCTCCCTCGTTCCTTCCCTCCCTCCCTTCCTTCCTCCCATCCTCTTTCACTTCCACTCCCTGCAACTCCTCCTCCTCCTCGTCCTCCTCTTCTTCTTCTTCTTCTTCTTCTTCCTCCTTCGATCTCTCTCTCTCTCTCTCTCTCTCTCTCTCTCTCTCTCTCTCTCTCTCTCTCTCTCTCTCTCTCTCTCTCTCTCTCTCTCTCTCTCTCTCTCTCTCTCTCACGCACACACCATCATCATCATCATCATCATCATCATCATCATCATCATCATCATCACCATCACCACTTGACTGCCCAATCTTCTTTTTCTTTTGTCGTCAATGATTATATATGCTAATTGAGTTTAAATAATACGAGCATTAGGCCTACTCTCTCTCTCTCTCTCTCTCTCTCTCTCTCTCTCTCTCTCTCTCTCTCTCTCTCTCTCTCTCTCTCTCTCTCTAATCGGCACTTCTAAGGCCTCTGTGGTTAGCCAACATTAATTATTATGGAGCCACAGCGAAAAAGGAAAATGGTTAACAGAGGGCGTGTGTGTGTGTGTGTGTGTGTGTGTGTGTGTGTGTGTGTGTGTGTGTGTGTGTGTGTGTGTGTGTGTGTGTGAAGATGATGAGTACATTGGGTGAGTGTTGTGAGGGAAAATATTTAAAATTATGTAGTAAAAAGTTTAATGGTTAGTATTTTTTTTATGTTTTCCCCTATTTGTAGTTCATTCTCTCTCTCTCTCTCTCTCTCTCTCTCTCTCTCTCTCTCTCTCTCTCTCTCTCTCTCTCTCTCTCTCTCTCTCTCTCTCTCTCTCTCTCTCTCTCTCTGATACTATACTCCTTTTCCTAGTTAGTGTTTTTTTCATTGTTTTTCATTTTTTTCTTTAATACTAATTATTATTATTATTATTATTATTATTATCATTATTATTATTATTATTATTATCATTATTATTATTATTATTATTATTATTATTATTATTATTATTATTATTATTATTATAAGTATTATTCTATTACTTATTTTTCATATAGTCGTCATCATCGTTGTCGTCCTTCTGCTCTCCTCTTCCTCCTCCTCCTCCTCCTCCTCCTCCT
>JAXIVD010005508.1:12500-28714 GCA_036785275.1 Cancer borealis
GAGTGGCGTTGCGTTATTCCAGCGTCGACTTAGAGTACAGATTGCATTACGTAATGAAATTCTGGAGATTTGTGAAAGTTCCTATACTGGACATCACCAATTCCGTGTCCAGCAGAGCCATGCGTGGCTGCTGGCCGTGTCTTTCCTTTCATGTGTCGCCCGAGATTCACATCAGCTCGGGTGTAGAGTGATGAGTCTTGGCAATAAAGGAGTGCCCGTAGAAGCGGTGTGGAGTAGTGTTCGAGGAACGGCGATCAGGGTGGTTAAGGAAGCCCAAGTCAGCGTCAAGGCGAAGGGTCGGGAGGAAGTGCAGCAGGCTTGTCAAGTGGAAGACTCCGCCGCGGGCAGTGTTCACCATTGACAACCGAGGCTCACAAATTTGTCTATAGATTTTATTTCTCCGCCGTCCAGCAAGTTGGGAATTTCTAGATGCACGTCTTATTGACTGGTGCAAGCGTAATCCCCGCAGGCATGCTCCTTGTGGGGCAGAGGAGCCTCCCTGCTTCAGAGGGAGAGCGTTTCTTGAGTCTCATTATATTTGCCGACCACCTGACGGCAGCAGTGGTCAAAACTCAAACATGACACAAAGTTTCTGTGAAAATTTCAAACGCATACCGGCTTGGAACAGTTGCTTGCCGGTCCCTACGTAGGCCTAGCTGTGTGTTGCTTGTGTGGCGGCGGAGGCGGCGGCGGGCCGCTCGGGAGGGGCACGGGGAGGGAGGAGGTAGATTGAGCGGTTGAGCACGGCTGGAGTGAGGAACATTCCTGGAGACGTAAAACCTTTTTGCGGTAATGGTTGGGTTGAGGTGGAACTTTTTGAGCTTTTGGTTTAAAGCAGACTAACTCGAGTTTTGACTCGAAGTGAATTATGCTTGACGTGTAGCCAGCCTGTCGCAGCGCCGTTAGTGGGAAGGCGTCATGGCCCCGGGGTGTGTGGCAGCGCGTCCTGGAGGCTGCCGGCCCATACGGAATGCCATACATAGTTTGACTCGCCTGCAGCCGAGAGAGTGTGGCTGTGGGGCGGTTCACCTCTTCCGTATGTCGAGTCAGATCTGTCTTAGTTTTATGAGGCACTGATGGGCGGCGAGTGGCGAGGGTCTCAATTACCCGTGTTTCTCTTTATATTAATGTTCCTCTCCGGTCGAGAGTGCCTCAGAGTATTCTGGAGATCTTGTTCCAGCAGCGGCGTGGACGGCAGACCCGCCGTAAAGATAATCGCCATCCTCGGGGCCTCGGGTGAATTGGGTAGAAAAATGAAAATAATCTAGTTTGGACCCGCACGCAGGTCGTGTTCTGCTTGCTTCATTTGTGTACGATAGCTTTTCCCGCTGGTACCTGTTAAAGCGTTTTATTTGCACCGGGCTGTGGTTAGGCCGCATAAAAAAGTTGTTCACAAGCAAAGCAGCGTCCGGCAGAATGAAGTGTGGATGGGGAACACCCGAGCACGGCGGGAGGTTGTATTTGGTGATCGCGTTTCGGCCCCGCGGCGTGAGTGGCGGCAGGTGGACCCCTCGGCGGGCCGGCTGGGCTCGGACTCTCTGGACTCAGCTGATGTCAAGGAAAAACATAACCTTACGTGCCACTCTGGAGAAAAAGAACACCATTCCCCTTTAACACACACACACACACACACACACACACACACACACACACACACACACACACACACACACACACACACACACACACACACACACGAAGAATGAAAAGAAAATGTTTGTACTACGTCCCACACTGAAGATGGTTTTATTCAACTTTTCCCGAACGGTCTCACATGGTCGCCTCCACACGGGTGCTGACGCCGAAAATGAGCTGCTGATTTGAGACGAACGTTGCTACTGCTGCTGCTGCGGTGGCGGTGGCGACGGTGACAAGTATAGTCCCATCCCGTTAGAGTGGCGGGGCGGTGAGCTGCGATAGGGTCTACTGCCGAGGGGGCTTCTTTTCGTCGCAGCAGTGGTGAGGGCGGCGGCGGCATTGTGTCCGTGAGGTTGTTTGTGCAGCGGCCGAACGTGAGGGAGTGAGTGTGGTGCCCGGATGTCTCCCCCTCACGCCCAATTCGACCTGAAGGGTTGGCCACGTAGGGCGGGTATGGGCATTCTGGGCCGGGCAGGGGGCGAAACGGTAAGGCATCCTCCATACTAGACCGAGGCCCTGGGGGAGATAGTGGGCATTGTCAGCGTCGTTAGGAACATTGGTAGAACCTGTTCACCTGTAGATAGGGAAGTGTCTGTTGTCATGATAGGCAACAGGCCGCCCTTCCCCCACCCTCCCACCTCCCCTGCTTCCCTCCTGTGGCTCAGATCTATCAAGGAACCCGATTACACTGACCTTGTTGCTGTCTGATTTTGTTACGCGGAACAGACCTTCCACTCGCCTCCATCCACCTCCATCCTCCTCCATCCTCCTCACCTCCACACACCCACACACCCTCCTTCCCGCCCTCCGTGCTCGACGCCGCTCACAAACTCCACTGTCAGTTCCTCAGTGCAGCGCCCCCTCCGTTTCCACCCATAATCCACGTCCTTCATTACTGCTTTCTACATATTCGCTCCCCTACCTCATTATGTCCCTATCACCCTCATTCTCATTCCCTTGCCTATTCCCACTACTCCAGCTCCTCCTCCCTGCAAGAACCTCATCACCCTCTTCCTCCATTCTAGTCCTCCACCTCTGTTTCAGCCTCATCCCCCCCTTTCTTACCCCCTCCCCCTTTTCTCCCTCTTACCTCCTCCCTCATTCTCGCTCCCCGTCGCCCCCTCCCTCAGCACACACTCGAAGGCGCAGCGTCAACATACTGTACCCGAATTTTTCGCTGCCATAGCAAGACCATATTCACGTTGACTTGTGTTACGTGTTCTCTCTCTCTCTCTCTCTCTCTCTCTCTCTCTCTCTCTCTCTCTCTCTCTCTCTCTCTCTCTCTCTCTCTCTCTCTCTCTCTCTCTCTCTCTCTCTCTCTCTCTCTCTCTCTCACTCTCAATTCTTCGCTCTTCTCATTTTTCTCTCCTCCCTTCCTCTCCCCTGCCTCCTTCCACATCTCCCCCTCCCCGTTGTGGTGTTGACAGACAGGAGAGGATGTATGGTTCCATGGATACGGTGAGTCAGTAACGCTACACGCTGTTCAGGGGAAGGTAAATTACTACTGTCATCACCACCAGATGTCATCACCACCAACTGTCATCACCAATACTATCGCCACCACCACTGACACCACCATCATTATCACTATCATCACCATCACTACTACTACTACTACTACCGTCATCACCACCACCACCACCACCACCGTTATCACCACCACACACAGGTGCCATCATACTTGTGAGCTTCACGATCGTGACTCAGCACTAGTAAGGGACTCCCCCTCTCCCCCCCAACCCCCACGTTACCCCTAACCCAAGCCATCCCCCAACTCCATAGCACCCCTCATCCCTGCTTCCCTACCCCCACCACCTCCGGCCCACATAGAGTCCAGGAAAATGAAAAATTGAGACGGAAGGAACGTGCTCTCTCTCTCTCTCTCTCTCTCTCTCTCTCTCTCTCTCTCTCTCTCTCTCTCTCTCTCTCTCTCTCTCTCTCTCTCTCTCTCTCTCTCTGTTCGGGGACTTGCAGCTATTTTAATTTAAAATGTGGATCAAGTAACTCCAGATTTGTGAGCGAAATAGAGTTGTCAAAATTATATATACAGAAAAATTAATCTTGGGAAATAAAAATTTACATATACGATTAATAAACCATTTTTCATATATAATGGAATAGGAGTCTTATTGATTAGAGTTAGTTAGTAATAGTATAAAATTTGTAATGGTACAGTTAGAATGTTTTTGTTAGTAGTCAGAATATAAGTAAAACATACACTCTAGGAAAGAAGGTCTGGTCATTGCACCGCGGAGCTCAGAGGAGGAAATTCCTACATTCAAGGACAACAAACCACGTACTTAACTCTCTATTTTCTTCTAACCTTTAAGACATAAAAGTAGAAAAGATAATAACGGAGAATCAATCACATGTAGGAAAGAAGAGTGATGGAGACGAATGAACACGCGAACTGTTGTTAAATTTGTCGAAAAATCATGACATTCTTTAAAAAATGGGAAGACTGTAAGCGACATCGACAAACAAGCAAAAAGATAAATAAAAAAGTAATACATAAATAGATAAGTAAATAGATTAATAAATAGAAAATAGAGGCTTCATAAGATAAGAAATCACATAGCTAACAATTAAACAAAGTTACTGGAGGAAGCGACCAAAAGATAGTAGGATGAGAAATAACATTCAAATTCAGAACAAAAAAAAAAGTCATTTATCAAAAGGAAAACTACCAAACTACCAAGAGAAAACGACGCTGATTTTCATTTTAAGAGAGAAAATAAATATACAATAAATAAAATAAAGTTATCAGTGTTGGCGAAGATGACAATGAAGTAATAACTAACTCCACGACATTGATTAGAGAAGCAATAGAAAAAATAAGAGAGGAGTATACACAGAGTAAATATTCAGAACCAACACTTAAGATATGAAGGAACGTGTGGCGGAATTGATAGGCAAGAAACAACTCAATGGTATCAATAAAACATAAATTCAATCAATAAGAAAAAGAAAGAGTTTAGAAAAATGTTTAACAGAAGTTGATTTTAAGCAAATAGAAAGTGATATTCTTCAAACCTTAAAGTGGCGAAGTAGTGAATGCATAGATGGAATTATTAAAACAATTAACTGAAAAGCTTTGTTCTTCAAGGCTTACAATCCAACCATTAATATTCCACTGAGTGACAGTACAGGACCAGCAGAACCAAAACACGAAGTAATGATCTCTGTCTTCAAATATTCGAAGCGGGAAAAAAGAAAAGATGGCTTATTGATGAAGGTTTGTGAATTGTAAGAGAAAAAAAGTAAATAAAATATCAATTATTAATTTTTCGATTAATACACTAGGAGTGGGTTCTCTTAATGGCGATGCAGTGATACACACAAGGAAGTAAACCATAATAACTTTGTAACTACCGTTCCATTAGCTTATCATGTAATTCAGTCAATATTTGGGTGTTTTGCCTGGCTTTAAACTAACATGTGAATCCACTGTTCGTAATGTTGTTGCAGGTGATGCACAGACACTTGGCATTTTGATAAAGCATAAAAGGCTCTTTCCTCAATCTTCTATATCAACTTGTCTCCAAGGATCTGTACTTCCAACTATGGAATATTATGCTCCGGTTTGGTCATCGACTTCATCCTTTTATTTGAGACTGCTGGATATGGTGCTTAGATCGGCATCGTTTGTGTGTGATGGTCTTTCAATTGAACTTTCACTGCGCCATTAGGTGGGTGTATTGTCCATATATTACAAGATATATCATAATAACCCACATTCACTCCATCACTTTCTGCCTGAACGTTTTGTACCACAACGGTCAACCAGTTTGATCGATTGGATGCATTCCCTGTGCCTTGCTGAGTGGCAGTGTCGTACTCAATTCAGTCTTTGTTTTATTCCTACAACGGGTAGGGAATGAAACTGCCTTTCTGCAGAGTTTTTTTTTCTTCTCTCCACACTCTTGAACAAGTTTAAGTCTTGTGTTTTTCGTGATCATAATTCAGTTGAAGCAGGTTTTTATAGTTTTATTGATTAAAATTCTATTTCCTTGGATTATGGTTGTCTGTTCTTTTATAATTGTTCGTTTATTTTCTGTCTTTGAGCGTTTGCTGGTCAAGGTGGATCGTTCTAGTTCCGCTCTCTTGGCCACGTTGACATTATGCTAATTAGTAATGATAATAATAATAATAACATTAGTAATGATAATGATGATAATAGTAATTATGATAGTAATAATGATAAGGATAATATTGATGATAGTGATAAAAATAAGTATAGTAATAATAATAATAATAATAATAATAATAATAATAATAATAATAATAACAATAATAATAATGAATATATTCAAAACTTTCCACCAAGGATCT
Source organism: Cancer borealis (assembly GCA_036785275.1). NCBI lineage: Eukaryota > Metazoa > Arthropoda > Malacostraca > Decapoda > Cancridae > Cancer > Cancer borealis. Next base: position 18,471 of record JAXIVD010005508.1, read on the forward strand.
GATTTATAAAGGAACGAGACTCAAGCCACGTACACCATTGCATTGCTTGTGTTTACGTCAGAGCCACAACATATTCAGTGAAGCAGCAGCAGCAGCAGCAGCATGCAACATGACTTAAACCTAAGGAACTGACAATGTATATTCATGTGAAAGTATTACTACATAGCCATTCTAAACGTTCTCGTATGCACATGCCATCATAACCGGCAATATTTCGTGTACTATTGTGTAACGGCCACGCCCTGCACGCGTGGGGTAAATTCACTCATGTGTGAAACACGAGGTAGTCAAAAGCTATTCTTGTTATAAACAATTAACCTCTTTTTTTTCACGCCGCACCACCTGTTTCTTCTCTTCTGCTGCAATCTTTTTGACTTATGTTCTCCTGAGCCTGTTCACTGCATGCTGACCCCTTCTGTTCCCGCACTACAGTAAACATTCACGTCTACTCTCTCTCTCTCTCTCTCTCTCTCTCTCTCTCTCTCTCTCTCTCTCTCTCTCTCTCTCTCTCTCTCTCTCTCTCTCTCTCTCTCTCTCTCTCTCTCTCTCTCATTTCCCTAATATTAAAGTGAATTCATCCCCAGATTCTTTCAACACCTACTTTGGCACACCCTTAAACAAGCTGCCTTTCTCCTTCCTCCCTCTTGCCACCGAAAACAAGTTCAGGAGAGGAATGTACTGTACTGTGGTCTGCAGAATTAATTGTGGATTTGACTTTATAAATGTTTCTTTTGTGGGGCTTTGTGGATGAGTTTTTGTGAGGGGAAGGTGATAGTCTACCATATCGGACATCCATTATCATCATCATCATCTTCATCATTATCATCATCATTATAATCATCATCATGTCGCACAAGCATCAAGACACATAATCCACACTCGAAGTTTGAGGTTTGTGCGTTGTCGTGTCGAAGCCTCAAGGTGAGCAACACGGGCCTCACACACACACACACACCACACACACATACACACACACACACACACACACACACACACACACACACACACACACACACACACACACACACACACACACACACACACAGACAGACACACACACACACACACACACACACACACACACACACACACACACACACACACACACACACACACACACACTAAATGCATCACGTTGGCACATCACTGTCAGTCCATCACCATCCCCCTCTGCACAATCTTGGCCAACAGACCGAACAATGAATTTGAAAGCCTTAAATAGAACGTAGCTTGCTGTCCTTTGTGCTGCCACCATCCTGCGACTTCCTCCTGCAAGAAAACTGTATTTGAACTCCTTGGAAACTGCATCACCTTTTCTGCAACTCTTTAATTTTGTATTATTTGGGGAGACTTTTTTTCTTCATTATTGCAGTTCTTGGTGTGTCTTCATGTACAGTACGTGTGTAACAAATAATGAAAAGGAGAGGGAAAAAAAAGAATTGGCTTAATGAAAAGGGTCACTCCGCCAGCCACACAGCATCACGCACAGCACACATCCTCCACAGCAGAGGTCACGTCCTTCACCTAAGTCCGTGGGGTCACTGCACTCTATGGGAACCCTTCAGAAGGATGCATGGTGAGGCGTGTCCTTGACGTGTGTCCGTAAGGGGAAGGAAAAGTCATTCGTTTATGGTGACTCGCTATATATGATGTAGGGTCAGGTGTGTAGCCCCGTCCTCCTCCTCCTCCTCCTCCTCCTCCTCCTCCTCCTCCTCCTCCTCCTCCTCCTCTCCTCCTCCTCCTCCTCCTCCTCCTCCTCTGTACAGTCAGCCTTTCACTCAGCGTTCACTTGCCCTCAGGCTCCGCTGTGGACTCCTTCACCAGCCTCACTCTCTTCTCCGGCTGCTGTTGTTGGTTGCCTACATCACCGCGTCACCACCACAATCATCATCATCTTCTTCTCTATCATTATCCCTTTCAATACTATTTCCACGGGAGTGCTGTTCATATCCACCATATCTATCATCACCATAGTTCATTGTATCCACGAAAATTTGCAACGTTAAACATCATCACCGTCATCATCATCATCACCATCATTATCACGGTCATCACTAGTCCTAACAGAGATACACTTAAACCTATGTATGATACAGTTCATAATATCACCATCGTCAACATGACCATCACACTCATACACACTCTCACAGCCTTCATCGTAACTTTCTTCCCCTGAGCACACATTACCGTTGTTTAGCAGCTGCTGGATGGAGAGGAGTGGATGTGCCTCGTGCTACCACGGGAACAAGGGAGGGAGGGAGAGAAGTGGGCAATGCGATCTCACACACTAAAGGTTTGGGACAATTTATACAAGTTATGAAGGAATAAGTTGAATTTTTGTATATCATTAATGGGAGAAATAGTTGAATAGTTTGTTTGCATCAGTGGTGGGAGAAGGGTGGTGGTTTTGACATCAGCAGTAAGGAGACAGACATGGTAACGCTGTTTACTTATTTAGTGTAAGAGGAATTGAGGTTTATCTCGTAAGTAATAAAATGAGAAACTATACCACACAGCTACTTACTTACAAGGACTGTGGTTATCATGCTTCGAAAATATTTAATGGTTTAAAAGAACTCGCATCATGAGATACAAAGAAATTCAACGATAGATTAACCTGTTTCTCGTATGTTTATTCCTTTACGCACAAGAATTACACAAAAGATTTACACGAGGCAGTAGATAAGGTGGAGGCGTTTATATGTTAATCATCCCCCGGAGCGATAAACTCAAGGCTGTAGGTGTGGAGACTGAAGGGCCCCGTGGGTGAGGAAGTGTTGGGGAGGGTGAGGCAATGTGGCAGGCGAGGCAGCGCAAGACACGAAGCATCAGTCACATTAAACCCGTGGAACAAATCACCGCTAGGGAGTACATTTTACGTTCCCTTTATGCAATTTTTCGCTTTGTTCTCAAGTCAAACTAACATGATCCGTAGGCACGCGGAAGCTGTGAAACTTAACTCACCTTGACACTGCACTTACCTTGACGTAGAAAACAAGGTAACCTATGCAGTGTGTATAGTATGTTCAGAGGTATTCTTCGTCAGTGGAGTTCGAACCGACTGTACCTATTCCCTCTCCCAAGCTATACGGAGCTGTGTTGCGCCACTGAACAACACACTCACTCACACTATGTTGTTATTTATTACACACCATCGATCTGGAATATGCCCTCATTATGCGGGACACAATAATTGAACAACGTGAAGGAAGGTTACATTATCGGTAGGGTTACTTAGGTGAACTTTCCCCATGGGTTGACTGAACGCAAGGTGAAGGTGACAGGTGTGACTTAACATACATACAACAGGAAGAAGGTGTAGTTTTGGGGCCACCGCCTGCACGAGGAAGCCAGCAAGACCAGGTTGTGTAGGGGTGAGTCGAGAGTAAACAGGTTCTGAATACAAACACCAAATACGTCAATAAGGCCACACAACTAGTTCCATGTTTCCATCCTCGAAAGTGTTACTAGGAAAGGAGAAAGTTTTACGCTAATAATGTATGATTTTTTGCCTCACTGTGACTTGTTTTAATTCTGCAGGTGTTCAGTCAACCTCAACACCACTCCTCTTCCTTGCCTTCCTCCTCACTACTTGCCCCTGCCTACCCGTCACACCACTCCCCTCCTCCGCTCCTTCTTGCTCCTCCTTGGGTCCTTCAGTGTAATAAGTCAGATGACCTCCATGGTGATCACTGCAGCGTATCCCTCACCCTCGTGGCAAGATAGTCTGGGCCCCAGGGGGCAAAAACACACACACACACACACACACGCACACACACACACACACACACACACACCACACACACACACACAACACACACACACACACACACACACACACACACACACACACACACACACACACACACACACACACACACACACACCACACACACACACACACACACACACACACACACACACACACCACTCGCCTGCATATACTCAAGAGGAGATGTCAGCATAGCTAATTAAACTAACACTGAAAGAGAGGCTCATCACTACGTATCATGTCATCCCCGCGAGGTATTACTCCGCGTTAAAATTATACGTACACGTGGAGGCGGTAACCATGTGGTGCTTGGCTGCAGTGTGCTTCTCCGTCTGTAGATCTCACAATCTGTAGCGGAGGCTGACTCTCTGTCCTCGTAAACGGCGGCTCTGCATCGCCCACAATACTAGTTACCCTCCAGGTATTAACCAGGTATTATTCCACAGATTAACCTACAACGAGGTGGATGAACAGGTGATGCAAGTGTGTGGCAGTTGGTTGTATAGGATCGAGGCAAGTTAGTTCAGTAGCAAAGTCAGGAGGAAATTCAGTGTAAAATGAGTAGATAAGAGTTGATGTCAGTTCCTGCGCGAACGCGACACCATCCCTCGAATTACCAAAGTGAAACTTGAATAAGGAGAAAAAAAATGACACGTTCCTCTAGATAAGTGTTTTTACCTTTACATTTCACTCACAGTTTCGTATTTACTGCTTTACAGACAACTCCACTCTCCCGCATTTTACTCCTAACCTTTCTCCTTACCTGTGTCACCTGCACACCGCTCATTTTAGACTGATGGGCACATTCCCTCACTAACCTGACTCATTGCAGCATCACATGTAAATATAAGGTATGTCATAGTCTGATTCCGTCCCTCGCGGGTTGCACTCCGTCTTCCTTCACTCTCGCCTTGATACGTCCGTCGCTCGCACTGCCAGCACATCCGTGTACACATTAAACAACCACAGTGACATATCACAAACTCGTCATTTCGACACACTTTTGGCCGCTCACTCAGGTCAGCGTCTCCGTCTGCACGAACTGGTGTTAGGGAGGAAAATATAATTACACCATTCAATTGTTTACCGTCGTGTACTTATTAGCTCACGTTACAGCCTTTCACACCAGTCCTTCCCAGCATCTGTGTACGTGTTCTATTATCTCTTAAGGTCAATTCTATAGTGTATTTGCTTCCCTTGTTCCTTTCTTCCTTCCTTCCTTCCTTCCTTCCTTCCTTCCTCGACTTAGACATGTTCTAAAGGCTCAGCAAGTCATCCTCAGAAAAATACGACAACGTAGTGTTTAAAAATAAATGTTTATGGATTGGAATTTATATTTTTGTTCTTATTTTTGTGTATATCGAACCCTTGACTTACCTGAAGTAGTGCAGGAGGAAAGACAGGTAACTCTACACATTCCCTTACCTGGTTTGCACGTTCCCAATCATCCCTGGCCACACTATGTCGCCCTCTCTTGTACACTTCTTCCTCACCTGCCAATCCCAGCAAGCATCCTTCTGTCCTTCCTACGGTCACTCTGGTCATCTTTATCCCCTATCCCCACCCCCAAACCCTCAACCCGACCACCAGGATGCAGTGAGTGCCTCCTTCCAGTCCCTCAGGTGGATGGCACAGTGACATCAGATCCGCGGTCACGTTTCGCAGACACTTCACACATCATTTTCAGTCACAGTTTTGTTACAACTTTGCACACTCTTTTACTTATGTTTATTTGTTACTTCTTTTCTGCCGTGTTAATTGAAAGTGAGAGAGAGAGAGAGAGAGAGAGAGAGAGAGAGAGAGAGAGAGAGAGAGAGAGAGAGAGAGAGAGAGAGAGAGAGAGAGAGAGAGAGAGAGAGAGAGAGAGAGAGAGAGAGAGAGAGAGAGAGAGAGAGAGAGAGAGAGAGAGAGAGAGAAAAAAAGAGAGAGAGAGTTGTGTTAGTATGTAATATTTAGTTCACATGTTCCCTCTGCTCTGCCTCAGATTTATTTTGTAGCGTTTTATTTTGGTGTTCCATGCAGCAGACTGTGTCCCGCTGGCCTTTACACGGCACACACCTGTCCTCTTAATCACTCGCTCACTGTTCTCTCTCTGTCTTGACGTCAAATATATTTCTTCCCAGATACGATCAAGGATTTATAGTTTCATTTTTTCCTCTTTATTTTCTTCCTTTCGCTAACTGAACCAAATTTACTCGTGACAACATTACGGACCTGTACATGCATTTCACACACACACACACACACACACACGCACACGCACACGCACACACACACACACACACACACACACACACACACACACACACACACACACACACACACACACATTTATGTTCGTCACTACAATACCTGCACCAGATGATCGTGTGTTCTGCCGCTGCTTCATGTGTGTCCCCGCGCGGCACTAACAAGGCTGCCACGCCCTCGTTTCCTTACAGGTTGAGGTCCTGAACGTGTGCGTCTTAAGGTAACACACAGCAATCCGTTCCTCCCCCCGCCATTGGGAAGCAGCGCCATACTTCCTTACACTCGCTGCACGCACGTGTCCGCCGCCTGCCGCACATGTCAATGTATTCCATTTCTCTAATTCACTCCTGTTCGGGTGAGTCCCGCGTCGTAAGAATATCAAATCATGCCTCTTGAATGCATTCGCCACGTCCATCCATCCTCCTCCTTCCGCCACTTCCTTCACATTCCCTGCCGCCACACGTGCATGCCTGCCAAGATTTACGGCCGACGGACTGGCAGGCACTGAGTCCGTCCCCCATTCTGACGCCCAAGAACAGTCTCGATAAGGACAACAAAGAGCTTTCCTGGCTGGTCACCATTGATGGGATGGCATGTGGAGCGATTCATTGCCTGGGTGACATACGATTTCACACACACACACACACACACACACACACACACACACACACACACACACACACACACACACACACACACACACACACACACACAAATACACACACATGGGTGCATACACGCACGCACGCACACACGCACGCACGCACGCACGCACGCACCCACCCACCCACCCACACACAGTGTCGTGCTGAAAGCAGTATTCCTTCGCTTCATGATGGCTTCATTCTTGCGTGTCATCATAACTGAGGGAGAGGCACTACGCTGGTCACGAGGACAGCCTCACCGGCACTGACCAGGCCGCTGGATGTGCTGGTGTTTGGTGTTCGTCACAATCAGTGTCATCCGTCCCCTACTGCTGTCCCAACCAGCCCTGCTTTCGTCACAATGGAGCGGCTTCCCCATTCACGTGACCTGCCGACTCGCCGTGGCCTGCCTCCTCCTGGAATATCCTTGGGTTTGCAACACAGGTCCTCGGCCGTGCTGCGGGTGTACTCAGGTGCGGGAGTTGATCTTATTCTATGTTAAAAAAAAAAAAAACAGCATCCTGATCTCCTTGTGTGTTTACTGCACTGTACACCAGACATTCGTGGGATGGTGAGTAATGCTGCCGTGCCTTGTTAATGAAATCTTAATGTTGGTACACTGATGAGTCTTGTAGCGTTTTATGACAAGCTGTGTTGTACAACCAACCACTGCGTTGTGCCTTGCCTCCGAGACTATTTTTCTAGAGGATGGAATAGAAAATTGTATAGAAATTGTATGGGTTGCATTTGAGGTGACAGTAGTCCTCCGCGCTGTGGGACACGTGTCTGGTGTCCGTGGTGGAGTACAGAAAGTAAATACGTTCGCCTTTTGCTTCTTGTCATCCCCCACTGCCGCCCTCTGACTCATTGGTATACGTACAACCATTCGCTGACTCGTAGGATTCCAACACGCAACGCTTTCTCTTGTTTACGTTACCAAGTACATAAAGATATTCTTTTAGGATGCTTCCAATGCGCCAGATCTGCGCTGCCACCTGGAATGCATGCAAGAGACGGGGCGGGGCTGGGTGTAGGGGAGGGGATGGCACCACCAGGAGCACGGGAGTCTGACCCTCACACTGTAACATGAGGGCATGGCGTTCACGCGACCTCCCAACACCTGCACCTTGCTACCGACGTTCCCATTTTGTGAACTCGTTGCACGTCACGCTTTGCTTATCTTTTCTGTAATCTCCTTGGTTTGAAGAACGCTGCAGGGAAGATCTGGTGTGTTGTGTTCGCAGGGCTCGACGCAGGTCACCTCCAGCATAGAATGTTTATCAGCTGCGGCAGTTTTGTCGTGCGTTAAATTGTCCGAAACGCACGTCGGCGCTTCTTCTAACCAAGCAGGACTGGTGACCCTGAATAATAATGGAACACATGTTTCTCGGGGAAGCTAAGGATCGGTGTGGCGTCACCTCATTCTGCACAGGGAAGAGGACACTGAGAGGCCCTCGCGTGCATCGGCCAGACTCAGATCAACCTGAACCATTTATCCGTGTCTGTCCCAGAACACAGTTCAGTGGAGCGCGTCTGTTCCACACGTGTAGCCATCAGCGGCCGCACCATGTTCCTCGCTGAGTTAACACTCCACATTACTGTGCACGACGGGATGCATTACACGCATGTCTGCCTCCTCGCGCTCCTCCATCAGGATTACTCAGAGGAAGGTGGATGTACTGGGGGGGCGTGTCATCCCCAGTGCCCCGGTGAGGCAGTAAGCAACACCACCGTCGCGTTGCGCAGCAGGGAGCGTCAACAATAACACAAGCACAGACAGACACTCACGGCGCACAACCACCATAGCAACCCTTGGTTCCTTGTGTACACGGATGAGAGACCTTGACGTACACCCGCATCTCGACAGACATTCACACCTCGACAGACACACGCTGTCCAATCATGTTGGTTGGCGCTCCTGCGGTGATGAAAACCTCGTCAGCGCCTGCCAAAATCTGCTTTCTGGAAACGTTGCTGTCGTGTTGCTAGACAACTGACCAGCCTCACCTTCGCTAAAGCTGAACTCATTACTCATATTTACTACAGCATTCTTCCTTCCTTGAATTTATTCAAATGTTGACTTCGGAACGTAATAAACCAAAGTCCACTATTATGGCGTGCTGAAGAAGAGACCCTGGTGGACCAGCGGTGTGCAGTGGGGCGCGTGAGGCGTGTCAGCGGTTCCTCCCTTGTAGGGTGAAGCCAAGCGCTGAACGGCGCCGGTCACGGGGCTGTAGTTCGTGCGCTGAGCCCGAACAACTGGCAGGCATCCAACAGATGTTATCTCAGGATCGTGCAATCTCAAGGACTGCTGAAAGACGGATCACCTCGCTTTGATTCCGGTGGTGTTGTCGGAGCAGCATTAAGGTGTGTTCCCCGCGACCACCTACTCCAGCTTTCGCTCTTCCTCGTCCTTTACACGGAGGCAACAAGTGTTCCCAATAGCCTCGTTCTGTGCGTCGTGGGGATGCGTTGGGCAGTCTCGAAGCGCCTTTTGCTCGGCATCGTTTTCCAACTCGTGACCAAGGTAGTGCCTGGCCGATGCTCGTTTTTCATTGTCTCACAGCTCCACGAGGTTACCTGAGCGTGATTTTTGGCTGTAACAGTTGCTTCATCATGCACGTATGTGTTACTGGAAGTGGGAATGAAAGCAGGCGTGTGTAACTCAAGGAGAAGCCAGCATATTGTTGACCTCTACGGGGTTGGGGCGTGTCCAGTCACCGAAGGGCAGGCGTTCAGCTCAAGGGGAGAGTGACCAGCTTTTCCCAGCGTGTCAGTAGAGACGCGCTGGGCCACAGCCCATGAAGGCTGAGCTGTGGGCGTCCACCTCCAAGTCGGCGGGTACGTCACACCTGTGGACTGCCTGGCCTCGCTGCCGAGCCTCGTGGGATACGTGCCTGTGCATCGTTCAGTCATCGCCAGCTTGATGGGCCTGGTAATTTCAGTGTCAAGAGAATAGGAGTCATTATCCTCTCCGGCTTTATTTATGCAAGGCGGTTCACATCCCATGGAAGTGACTTGCGTTTTGTCTCGAAACGAACGATTGCTTTCACACGCTGCCCGTTGTGTGCTGATGGCCGCCTCGCCGTCGCGTGCCGCACCTGGATTAGCGAGACTGAAGATAATTAATGAATCAGCCAGCAATAGTTTTGGGTTCGAGAAAGTACAGGTGATGCTAGAAGTGCCCCCACGAGCTCCTGCTACCATTGAGTTCCTTCCGGCGCAGTGGGACCCGGAAAACGAAAGTAATGGCTCGCAAGTAACTTAGCGGCGGTGATGGTAAAAGCCAAGGCTGGCCAGGGAAACGCCCTCCTCTGGCTCAGGGGTCACCCAACTTGACATTTACTTTGCCAGCTGAGCTCCTGTCGAAACATATTTTGTCGTCATCTCAGGGCGAGTGGAAAATATTTTTGAATATATTAGTTTTTCTTAGCTTCTGTACAGCAAGGAGGTGGGAGTGAGGGGAGTAGGAAGGAACACTTAGGGAAGGCGACCAGGAAGAGCCAAGCACATGAGGGCGTGGTGGGAAGGCCTCGTGCGCTGGTGTCCTGTTCATTTTTGTCCAGCGGCTACTTGAG
>JAXIVD010005509.1:0-2500 GCA_036785275.1 Cancer borealis
GGTTCATTGACTTTCTGAAGGAAAGATTAGTGTCGGGAAGGTGGAGTCTGTTTCACACCTGAAATTGTGTTCTTTTTCATTGAACAACTCCAGTGCTCCATTGAGAATCCATTAATAAATGTTTTGTTCTGCATCAGGTTTTCGTGAGTTACTGATTACTTTGAAAGAGTCATGTTTTAGTTCATCATTGTGAGCCTGAAGTCAAATTATGTTCTGGACTTCAACTCTAGGTATCTTACAAGTACGAATCCTCGACACCGATCCATATTCTGACTACGATTGAGGTGTAATTAAACCTTATGAAGATGGATGTGACTTGTGATTTGAAGTATAAAGATAAATTATTCCTTAACTTGTGAATTGAAGTATAGAGATGAATTAGTCCTTAACTTATGATTTGAAATATAAAGATGAATTATTCCTTAACTTGTGTCTAAATTTTTTGTGGATGTGACTTTGTTGATCCATGACTGTTAATAAAGAGGAAATTACCAACCAGTCAACCAAAGAGTAAAGAGATAGTGTGAGAGGAATACACACACACACACACACACACACACACACACACACACACACACACACACACACACACACACACACACACACACACACACACACACACACACACACACACACACACACACACACACACACACACACACACACCACACACACACACACACACACACACACACACACACACACACACACACACACACACACACACACACACACACACACACACACACACACACACACACACACACACACACACACACACACACACACACACACACACACACACACACACACACACACACACACACACACACACACACACACACACACACACACACACACACACACACACACACACACACACACACACACACACACACACACACACACACACACACACACACACACACACACACACACACACACACACACACACACACACACACACACACACACACACACACACACACACACACACACACACACACACACACACACACACACACACACACACACACACACACACACACACACACACACACACACACACACACACACACACACACACACACACACACAACACACACACACACACACACACACACACACACACACACACACACACACACACACACACACACACACACACACACACACACACACACACACACACACACACACACACACACACACACACACACACACACACACACACACACACACACACACACACACACACACACACACACACACACACACACACACACACAACACACACACACACACACACACACACACACACACACACACACACACACACACACACACACACACACACACACACACACACACACACACACACACACACACACACACACACACACACACACACACACACACACACACACACACACACACACACACACACACACACACACACACACACACACACACACACACACACACACACACACACACACACACACACACACACACACACACACACACACACACACACACACACACACACACACACACACACACACACACACACACACACACACACACACACACACACACACACACACACACACACACACACACACACACACACACACACACACACACACACACACACACACACACACACACACACACACACACACACACACACACACACACACACACACACACACACACACACACACACACACACACACACACACACACACACACACACACACACACACACACACACATATATAACATGCTGGCACCAGGCTCGAGTTGCAGTGTGGTGTCGTGCAACAGTGAACAGTAGTGAACAGCAGATATTTGGTTTGTATTAAATGTTCTCGTCAATGGTAAGCAGTAGCAGCAGCAGTAGCAGCAGCAACATCAGCAGCAGCAGCAGCAGCAGCAGCAGCAGCAGCAGTAGTGGGTGTCGGTGGGGCAGTTGGTGAGGGTGGGGTGAGCGGAACGTAGGAAGGTGATGGTCTATTTATATATGTCAATAGTTCAAGCACAACTTTAGATATGTGCAAAATATTTTGTGTGACACTATCTTAAAGCTATATTTATGTCTATTAAGATTAAAACATAAATGCTCATTATTTATCTGTAATTAGCAAGTGATAGTGAAATAGTGATACAGATAGCTGATCCCCGGCGTACCTGGATGGCGTGCTTAACAGCCGTGCTCACGCCTTGCTCCTTGGCTCACATCCTGATGTCACGGGTGACTCTAACTCATCCTATGCATCGCTTTTATCACACTTTCCTATCTAATCATCGTTGATCATTATTTGTCTTCCATAATCGAAGCAAAACTATAGAAAATAACAAACGTTAATTTTTTTTCTCCAATCTTCTTTCTTCTTGTATGAACAGATTTTCGAACGTGGCAAGAAACATTAACAAGGTCTGTAGCAGGATCGGGTGCAGGTGTTGGGCGCCGCACCGTGATCCGAACTAACAAGGT
>JAXIVD010005509.1:10000-17500 GCA_036785275.1 Cancer borealis
TGTGTGTAGGTGGGTGGGTGGGCGTGTGCGAGTGCGTGTGCGTGTACGTGTGCGTGTGTGTGTGTGTGCGTGTGTGTGTGTGTGTGTGCGTGGGTGTGTGTGTGTGTGTGTGTGTGTGTGTGTGTGTGTGTGTGTGTGTGTGTGTGTGTGTGTGTGTGTGTGTGTGTGTGTGTTTACTTGTATGCCACTTTCTATTTCTGTTTTCCATTTAGTTAGTATAAATTAATGTCCGTTGTTATTCTCTCTCTCTCTCTCTCTCTCTCTCTCTCTCTCTCTCTCTCTCTCTCTCTCTCTCTCTCTCTCTCTCTCTCTCTCTCTCTCTCTCTCTCTCTCTTTTTTCTGTCTCCATAGTATGGAGGTAATTTCCTATCGCTGGTCAGTTGCTGCACAAAGAAAAATTTGTTTTGGTCCTTATTGTTGTTGCTGTTGTTGTTGTTTTTGTTTTTGTTTTTGTTGTTGTTGTTGTTCTTGATGTTGCCTGGGTGAACAGCCTGGAGCTCCTGAGATGGGCCTGAACCGGGTTTTCCCACAGGACCTTCATGGAGTGCATTATGTTGTTGACGTGTGTGAGTATTTGCAGTGCAGTCTTATGTAACATGTTTGACTGTGAGGGATGATGTGTTGCATCCTGGACAGGCATATACAATGGCTCTTCCAGTCACTTTTGATAGTTCATAAGAACCCGATGATGTCCACACTGCAGCCTGGACAGGAGGAAAGTTGTAATTATTTAGGTGAGTGAGCGCGTATCATGATCATTATGCTCATCACCATCATTATTATAATCATCATCATCATCATAATAATAACAGTAATTATCATTTATGCATCAATTATTAGACCATCCTTGTCGTCATCATAAAAAGTCTCACGTAGCGCAATAGAGGACAAAACACTTTTTATTTTTTTTTTAATCTTTTTACCCATAGCGCCAGTAGGCTCCAGGGCGATTTAGATGGTTGGCCTCCGCCCGTTAGTAGCGCAGGTCAGATTTTTAAAGTGACGCCTTCTTTCTTCTTAAGCTCATGCTGCCAGCGGAAGCTCCTCGCGCATATAACGTTGCAGTCCCGGCGAGGATGGTGTTATGGCAGCATGTGGGTGATCTTAGGCCACTCGGCGGTAGTAATGTAGAAAAGTGGCCAGCCCGTGCCGAGGCTCGAACGCGGCACCCTGAGCTGCTATGCTCGACCGCTAGCCACTAGACTACCGCCTCCCCTACTATGAGCTAGAAAAAGAATATGATCATCATTGTTGCGATATAATGATGCCTCATAATGACAGTGGTGTCCGTGAAGCCCAAGTGTATGCAAGTCACACACCCTCCAATGACGTCGTGCTCTCCACATGACAACCGCGGCGCCAGATGGCACTCTAAGGGACGAAGGTATCACTTCCTTATACTTAAATTTCCATGATAATGACTAGTAACCCGATATATGTTACTCAACAAGGTTTCAGTAGATACTTGGGCATGGTGCTGTTATCTGTACCAGCACAGGGAGTACCGGTGAGGTGGACATTGTGAGTGTTCAGCCTCTATTTAGGCAGTTAAGAGGCAAGGCCGGTGGTGGTGGTGGTGGTGGTGGTGGTGGTGGTGGTGGTGGTGGTAGTGGTAGTTGTGGTGGTGGTTGTGGTTGTTGAGGGTTACTAGAGAATGAAAGGATGTTTTGTGTTTGAGTGTAGTGGTTGTCCTCACGTGCATTGCAGTGGGTGTCCTCACGTGCATTGCAGTGGTTGTCCTCACGTGCATTGCAGTGGTTGTCCTCACGTGCATTGCAGTGGTTGTCCTCACGTGTATTGCAGTGGTTGTCTTCACGTGCATTGCAGTAGTTGTCCTCACGTGTATTGCAGTGGTTGTCTTCACGTGCATTGCAGTGGTTGTCCTCACGTGTATTGCAGTGGTTGTCCTCACGTGCATTGCAGTGGTTGTCCTCACGTGTATTGCAGTGGTTGTCTTCACGTGCATTGCAGTGGTTGTCCTCACGTGTATTGCAGTGGTTGTCCTCACGTGCATTGCAGTGGTTGTCTTCACGTGTATTGCAGTGGTTGTCCTCACGTGTATTGCAGTGGTTTTCTTCACGTGCATTGCAGTAGTTGTCCTCACGTGCATTGCAGTGGTTGTCCTCACGTGCATTGCAGTGGTTGTCCTCACGTGCATTGCAGTGGTTGTCCTCACGTGCATTGCAGTGGTTGTCCTCACGTGCATTGCAGTGGTTGTCCTCACGTGTATTGCAGTGGTTGTCCTCACGTGCATTGCAGTGGTTGTCCTCACGTGTATTGCAGTGGTTGTCCTCACGTGTATTGCAGTGGTTGTCTTCACGTGCATTGCAGTGGTTGTCTTCACGTGCATTGCAGTGGTTGTCTTCATGTGCATTGCAGTGGTTGTCTTCACGTGCATTGCAGTGGGTGTCCTCACGTGCATTGCAGTGGTTGTCTTCACGTGCATTGCAGTGGTTGTCCTCACGTGCATTGCAGTGGTTGTCCTCACGTGCATTGCAGTGGTTGTCCTCACGTGTATTGCAGTGGTTTTCTTCACGTGCATTGCAGTAGTTGTCCTCACGTGCATTGCAGTGGTTGTCCTCACGTGCATTGCAGTGGTTGTCTTAACGTGCTTTGCAGTGGTTTTCTTTACGTGCATTGCAGTGGTTGTCTTCACGTGCATTGCAGTGGTTGTCTTCACGTGCATTGCAGTGGTTGTCTTCACGTGCATTGCAGTGGTTGTCTTCACGTGCATTGCAGTAGTTGTCCTCACGTGCATTGCAGTGGTTGTCTTCACGTGCATTGCAGTGGTTGTCCTCACGTGTATTGCATTGGTTGTCCTCACGTGTATTGCAGTGGTTGTCCTCACGTGCATTGCAGTGGTTGTCCTCACGTGTAATGCAGTGGTTGTCCTCACGTGCATTGCAGTGGTTGTCCTCACGTGTAATGCAGTGGTTGTCCTCACGTGCATTGCAGTGGTTGTCCTCACGTGTAATGCAGTGGTTGTCCTCACGTGCATTGCATTGGTTGTCCTCACGTGTATTGCAGTGGTTGTCCTCACGTGCATTGCAGTGGTTGTCCTCACGTGCATTGCAGTGGTTGTCCTCACGTGCATTGCAGTGGTTGTCCTCACGTGCATTGCAGTGGTTGTCCTCACGTGCATTGCAGTGGTTGTCCTCACGTGTAATGCAGTGGTTGTCCTCACGTGCATTGCAGTGGTTATCCTCACGTGCATTGCAGTGGTTGTCCTCACGTGTATTGCAGTGGTTGTGCTCACGTGCATTGCAGTGGTTGTCCTCACGTGTAATGCAGTGGTTGTCTTCACGTGCATTGCAGTTGTTGTCCTCACGTGCATTGCAGTGGTTGTCTTCACGTGTATTGCAGTGGTTGTCCTCACGTGCATTGCAGTGGTTGTCTTCACGTGCATTGCAGTGGTTGTCCTCACGTGTATTGCAGTGGTTGTCCTCACGTGCATTGCAGTGGTTGTCTTCACGTGCATTGCAGTGGTTGTCCTCACGTGTATTGCATTGGTTGTCCTCACGTGTAATGCAGTGGTTGTCCTCACGTGCATTGCAGTGGTTGTCTTCACGTGCATTGCAGTGGTTGTCTTCACGTGCATTGCAGTGGTTGTCCTCACGTGCATTGCAGTGGTTGTCTTCACGTGCATTGCAGTGGTTGTCCTCACGTGCATTGCAGTGGTTATCCTCACGTGCATTGCAGTGGTTGTCCTTACGTGTATTGTAGTGGTTATCCTCACGTGCATTGCAGTGATTGTGCTCACGTGCATTGCAGTGGTTGTCCTTACGTGCATTGCAGTAGTTGTGCTCACGTGCATTGCAGTGGTTGTCCTTACGTCGCTTCACAGTGGCCTTGAGAACACACATTAAGCGGCCGACACTTGGTGGTCCATTTTGTTCTCCACTTAAAAAACACTTTTTTGACTCTCTTCACGGGCTTCTTGTGTCACTTTAAGCAGCAGTATTTTCAACCTCAAAAATTATATTCAGACTTTTGAGAGCAGACTTTTGGGAGGAGAATTTTGGGAGCAGACTTTTGGTAGCAGACTTTTGGAAGCAGACTTTTGGGAGCAGACTTTTGGGAGCAGACTTTTGGGGGCAGACTTTTGGGAGCAGACTTTTGGGAGGAGACATTTGGGAGCAGACTTTTGGGAGCAGACTTTTGGGAGGAGGCTTTTAGGAGCAGACTTTTGGGAGGAGACTTTTGGGAGCAGACTTTTGGGAGGAGACTTTTGGGAGCAGACTTTTGGGAGCAGACTTTTGGGAGGAAACTTTTGGGAGCAGACTTTTGGGAGGAGACTTTTGGGAGCAGACTTTTGGGAGGAGACTTTTGGGAGGAGACTTTTGGAGCAGACTTTTGGGAGGAGACTTTTGGGAGGAGACTTTTGGGAGCAGACTTTTGGGAGCAGACTTTTGGGAGGAAACTTTTGGGAGCAGACTTTCGGGAGGAGACTTTTGGGAGCAGACTTTTGGGAGGAGACTTTTGGGAGGAGACTTTTGGAGCAGACTTTTGGGAGGAGACTTTTGGGAGGAGACTTTTGGGAGCAGACTTTTGGGAGGAGACTTTTGGGAGGAGACTTTTGGAGCAGACTTTTGGGAGCAGACTTTTGGGAGGAGACTTTTGGGAGCAGACTTTTGGGAGGAGACTTTTGGGAGCAGACTTTTGGGAGCAGACTTTTGGGAGCAGACTTTTGGGAGGAGACTTTTGGGAGCAGACTTTTGGGAGCAGACTTTTGGGAGCAGACTTTTGGGAGGAAACTTTGGGAGCAGACTTTTGGGAGGAGACTTTTGGGAGCAGACTTTTGGGAGCAGACTTTTAGTAGCAGACTTTTGGGAGGAGACTTTTGGTAGCAGTCTTTTGGTAGCAGACTTTTGGTAGCAGACTTTTGGGAGCAGACTTTTGGTAGCAGACTTTTGGTAGCAGACTTTTGGGAGTAGACTTTTGGGAACTGTCGTTGGGGAGCGAAAGGAACGTTTATTGAAGAGTATTGTGTGTGTTGGTTCACCTTGTTGTGTTTGCACGATTCTTAGTGTTCGCTGAGGTGTGATTGACTGGATGGACGAGTCTTGTTTAGTCGACGCGTCACTATTGGTAGGGCACCAAGCTACTTCCTTAACAGTCTTCATACGCCCTACACCCCAAGCCAACCTCGATACAGCTGTTGGGTCGTGGTATCTTGTGCTGGACCTTACCTGACATTTCACTAATACACACAGTAAAGAGCGTTGGGCGTGGTGTAGGAAAATCATAATATGTGTGTAACTGTTAGGAATATTGGTGTTACAGTTCTGCGGTCGAGAAAAAATGAAGCCGAACTTATATCAAGTTTAATTTATTCAGAAATGTTATGAATGTAATTAAATTGGATAGAAATATTGTGTGCACTGAGATGTAGTATTCTATTTTAGAGTGTAGCTCGAGGGGAATGACTGCACATTGTTCTCTCTCTCGACTCTCTCTCCTCTCTCTCTCTCTCTCTCTCTCTCTCTCTCTCTCTCTCTCTCTCTCCTCGCTCTCGCTCATCGCTCTCTCTCTCTCTCTCTCTCTCGCTCTCTCTCTCCTCTCTCTCTCTCTCTCTCTCTCTCTCTCTCTCTCTCTCTCTCTCTCTCTCTCTCTCTCTCTCTCTCTCTCTCTCTCCTCTCACTCTCTCGCTCTCTCTCGCTCTCTCTCCCCTTCTCTCTCTCTCTCTCTCTCTCTCTCTCTCTCTCTCTCTCTCTCTCTCTCTCTCTCTCTCTCTCTCTCTCTCTCTCTCTCTCTCTCTCTCTCTCTCGCTCTCGCTCTCGCCGTCGCTCTCGCTCTCGCTCTCGCTCTCTCTTCTCTCTCTCATCTCTCTCTCTCTCTCTCTCTCTCTCTCTCTCTCTCTCTCTCTCTCTCTCTCTCTCTCTCTCTCTCTCTCTCTCTCTCTCTCTCTCTCTCTCTCTCTCTCTCTCTCTTTTTCCATCTCTTAATCTATCCTTTTTATCGGGTATTGTGGGGTTCAAGAATTAATGTTGTAGAAATTATTGTGGACAAGACTTAGGCGGCCATAATGGTCTGACTTAATTACGTTTTAATGTATAAAAAAAAAATTGAGGTTGGCCACAGGATATAAAACGAATGGGGAAAAACATTACTACAGATGCCTCGCAATAAAGAAGAGAAAATTTTGTTATTAAAGTAAGCAATTCTATTTTCAAAGTTTTCTTAGTAATGTTCTTTTGAAAAATTAATCTACAGGAAAGTGAGAGCAGTAAGGCTGAGTGTCTCACAACTTACTAATAATTAAAAGGTTAAAATACTGGTTAACTTCGACAACAGAATGGTGAGAGAGTCTTTTGCATTGGAACCAGCATCAAAAAGGAGGAGACAGTTACCGAACATTTTCAGAACACAATTTCAAATGAAACTGTTGATAGATAATTACAAGGCGAGTGGATTGTATAAGACGGAAGAAGCTCCATGAAAGTTAAGGAATTTAAAAGACGAATTATGGATGTCTCCACCTTGCTTAAAAATACTCAATACGACATATCAAATGACGCATTCTGTTATCAGTGGTTAAGCCCATTAATTAGGTGGAACAGAATTTGATTGGCTCACCTTCAAACACTCAACACAGTGAAATTGGCTTTACAGGAGTTGAGGTGTGGACGATATAGTTTTCATTCCTAGTAAAGAATTCTAAGAAAAGCGAATTGAGTGTCATGAAAGAAGAGGAGACAGCTGTGTGGTAGTTTATGTGTAAATTGTGAATGGTGGAATTGAAGGTAACTTACATTTTTTTAATCTGCCCATTAAGAAATAAGACAGATTAAAAAGGTACGAGCACCGAAACACCTCACTGGGAATATTGTGTAATGAAGGAATGATTTTTTGGGGAGCAGTAAAAATTTTTTGAAAACTCAATTGAAATACGTAAGGTAATAAGTTGGTAGGGAGGAGGTTGTGACAGTGTTGATGGTAGTGTTGGGTTGAGGAGGACGGTGATGGCGGAGATGCACGTCTTTTTATAGCTGTGTGGGAAGTGCCTTTCATGTCACTGAGTCATTAGTTGAAGGTCAGGCAGTAACTATTTGTGTATTTAATCACGATGTGGTAATTGAGTTGTAATTGGGACATGAAAGGCAAAGCGCCGCGAGTTTATTCTGGACGTGGCCTCAATTACTTTCCCATATTTATTGACTGTATAAACCATTACATTCCGGTTATTACTTATTCGTCTGCATCACTAACACGTTGGATTGTGTTTCTACTCAATTTATTTTGCACTCCACTACGTAAACTATTTTATCATTTTAATGGGTCAGTGAAACCAATTGGGTATGTACGAGTACGAGTGTCTGCCTCTCTCTCTCTCTCTCTCTCTCTCTCTCTCTCTCTCTCTCTCTCTCGCTCTCGCTCTCGCTCTTGCTCTCTCTCTCTCTCTCTCTCTCTCTCTCTCTCTCTCTCTCTCTCCTCTCTCTCTCTCTCTCTCTCTCTCTCTCTCTCTCTCTCTCTCTCTCTCTCTCTCTCTCTCCTCTCTCT
>JAXIVD010005509.1:20000-28702 GCA_036785275.1 Cancer borealis
CAAACAAGGGAAGAAAAATAGATGATGGGTAATTAAAAATGCGCGAAGCAACCCCAAACAAATACCCACATCAAAACCCAGTAACGTAAGAAGAAAAGTTAACGGTAAAAACACACCACACCGGCTTCACTCTCAATCTCCAATTAAAACGAAATAATACTCACGCCATACCTCCGACACAACCTGTACTCTCTGCTCGGTGACCTGAACTGACTGTGTGTCGGCGCTGGGTCACCCGGGCTTATATATAGGGGGGGACGCGACCCACGCCACGCTTACCCAGTACCCGTGGTGTGAAATAAACACTATACAAAGGAATCTACCCTATAACTTATCTAACGCAACATTATCTTTACGTTAAAACATAGCAGATGAAAATACAAATATATAGCCGAAATTACAACACGCTCACTCTCTTAACAACAATGTTAGAGCTAAAAAGTATAGAACGGGTTGTAACGCTATATAACCTATCCTTAAAATTACAATAAAAATATAATAACCTTAAATTAAAATAGCAGTTCCCAAAATAAAACAAAATAGTGGAAATATACAACTTTCTTCATCTCCATCGCGTCACAGACGATGCAAGAGATAATCACTGCATTCACCGTTTCACATCTCCTTCTTCAAATTTATACAAAACAATTTAACAGCATATTTATAAAACTAAGCTTAACCTAACAAAATTAACAAAATATATGTACCCTCTCCATGCAACACTTTTTCCTCTACAAGATGTGGTTCTGAGCTATGAGGTCAAAAAAAAGGTTATCTCGCGGTCGCTTTTCTTAAGCCGCTTCCCCCCCCTTCACCTCACTCCACCTCACTTCCACACATCACACATCAAAACACTGGCATACACACAAAAATAACTATGACTCCATTAATGTCTTAAGTCACTTCGTGACAGTCCTCCCTACCAAAAAAAAAAGAAAATGGGTGGGGGAGAAAGATACCGCACATTTTCTTTAGCTGGAGACTTTAAAAAAATGGACTATTAAAGTTCTGAAGGAACAAAACAAAACTAGCGTTGTGGAGAGCATTGCCAAAAGAAAAGAAAACAGTTCAGCTGGTTCAGACACGGGTAACAGCACAACAGGCGAAGACCACTCGCTCATACCAGGGCGTATAAGGCCCTTATGCAACATGGCGTCAATCTCCTTTTGAATCAGCGGAACCTGTCGAGGGTGTACTCGGTAAGGTGACTGCTTAACAGGCTTCGCTCCATCAACGTCTATGTCATGGACTACTTTCGTAGTCCGCCCAGGGCTGTCCTTAAAGACCTCAGGGAACTGGTCCAAAACAGCGAGCACACTGGAGCGCTGCTCCGCTGTCAAATGGTCCAGCTCCTCCTGCAAGGCGGCTCTCGCAGCCCCATTCTCCTGCCACGCCCCTACTGAGGACGTCGACAAGGTACTGGCCACGGCCGTTTCCTCCTCCTCTTCCTCAACAGGTATGCAAGGACCTGAGAGACAAACGGGAGTGCCAGATAGGCCTCCCGAGGAAGACTCGACAAAGCCCTTAAGCATGTTTACATGACATAAACGCTGCTGGCGACGACGACCTGGGGTAGACACCACATAGTTGGTATCACTCACCTTCTTCAACACCTCGAACGGTCCCTGAAACTGGGCTTCAAAAGGATCCCCCTGATGCGGCAAGAGTACTAAGACTCTGTCGCCTGGAGAAAATTCCCGTTGCACTGCTCCCTTTCCCTTGTCAAACCAATGCTTAGCACGGGTTTGACTCTCATCAAGATGTTCGGCTGCCAACTGCCAACAACGTAAAAGCTTGTGCCTAACCCCTCCTATCCACTCCAACAAGCTGAACTCTCTCTGGTCTGCTCCCAACAACGACTCCTTAATATGGGTCAGAGGACCTCTCACCTGGTGGGCAAATATTAACTCGAAAGGACTGAAACCAGTACTCTCTGAAGGGGAGTCTCTCAAGACAAACAAGACATAGGGAAGATTGTCATCCCAGTCAGTATCAAACTGAAGGGCAAACTTGTGCAGGATGCTTTTCAGAGTTTGGTGGCTACGCTCCACCACACCTTGAGTCTGGGGGTGGTAAGGACTGCTCACGGAGTGCTTAATTCCTAGAGACTTACAAAAATCATTAAAAATCCTACCACAAAAATAGCTAGCACCATCTGTCTGCACCTTACATGGGACTCCGAAAAAAGAAAAAAACATTGTTAAATTTCTACTAATTGCCTCCGCTGTAATCCTTCTAAGAGGTACAGCGTTAACATACCTCGAGGCTGCGTCAACCATGGTGAGGAGATACTCATTCCCTCTCTTGGTTTTCTTTAGTGGACCAACGACGTCCACCTGGATGGTGGTAAATGGTTCCGGCAGGTGAGGAACCTTGACCAGAGGAACCGGTTTGATTTTCTGGTTCGGCTTCCCCATGCGTTGGCATATCAGACACTCCTTGCAATGCCTGGCCACCTCTGCCCGAATCCCTGGCCAGAAGTACAAACGGGTTAACTTCCCGAGCGTCTTCCTGACCCCCAAATGTCCGGCAAAACGTCCATCATGGGCCACCTCCAGCAGGGCCTGACGGTACTGGACCGGCACCACCAGTTGCTCCACTGAGGCCCACGCGGCATCCTCCTTCTGGAAAGTAGGCGGCAGCCACCTCCTAAACAGTACCCCCTCTTTAAGGAAGTACATGGTAGTCGGCGCGACATCCCTCTGCTGCGTCAGCGCCTGCTCCATCATGGTCGTCAAACTCTCGTCCTCCCTCTGCGCGGTGATCAAGGCCTCCCTTCCCTGGCGCACATTACCTGAGGACAAACAAGGACCGGCCGAAAGAGGCTCGGCAAACAGGGATGAAATATTGAGGTCCCCGACCTCGTTACCTTGGGTAGAACTCTGGGAAACTGGGGGTTCTGGAGTTTGGGCGGCGTTACTCATGCTGCGTGTCACAGCACAAAAGGGAAAAACTTGGGGCATATTGGCCTCCAGTTGTTCCAAATCTGCGGAGGCACTAGGCTCTTCCTGCAGGACCAGAGGAGGGGTTCCTCCCATTCTTTCCCCGGCCAAATCATTGCCTAAAATGATGTCCACCCCTTTTACGGGCAACTCAGGCAAAATCGCAACTGGAGCCTCACCCTTAAAACAGTCAGAATCTAAAAAGATCCTGACCAAAGGTGCCGAATTACGGCCCCCAATGGAAGACAAGATTACCCATTCTCCTGTCTTCCCTCCAGTAACCACCCCTGCCCTAAGTAAGGTCTGTAAAGCCCCCGAGTCTCGGAGAACATTCACGGGACGAGTTACCCCGCCACCGGTTACAGACCCCCTCGAAACAAAAGCCTTATATCCAGCGTCCGGCTGGATCTCCTCGTCTCCGAGGGTAGTGTAGCGTTCCCCCACTCCTGGAGAAGGAAACACACAACCCACCGTCATTGTCTCCACTTCTGGGGACTTCTGCGTGGCCAACACTGCCTTCGCTTGCTCCTTAGGCTGGAGCCTGCGCCAGCAATAGTCTGCCTTGTGTCCCGCCTTCCCACAAAAGGAACACTTAAAAACTTCCCTCTGCCAACCTGGCGGCGCGGGCTTCGAAATACCCTTGCCTTGAGAGGGAGGGTCAAGGGAGCGCTGCTGCGTTCCCTTCCCTTTAAATTGGGAGAAGCTGTATCCCCCACCACCTGGCTTGGAACCAGACATGTAGCTTTCTCTCCTAGCTAGGGTAAAATTGTCGGCTATCGTGGCGGCCTCCTCCACCGTGGTGATGTTTCGCTGTGCCAGGTGTGACGCTACATCCCTATCCACGACCTGTACAAACGCCTCCACTAACATCAACTCCACCAGCTGGTCATAAGACACCACGTTCTGGGATCGACACCAACTCACGAAAGCCTCCCGTTTCGCCCTAGCCAACTCGAGATGACACTGCTCAGAGGTCCTTTTCAGAGCCCTAAACCTTTGTCTATAAGCTTCAGGCACCAGAGAGTAGACCTGAAGGACCTGCTTTTTAACCTTTTCATAGGAGCAAGCGTCCGTATCACTCAGCGCCATATACGCTTTCAGTGCCTTACCCTTGAAGCTTTGCTGCAAGAGCAGGGTCCACTGATCTCTGGGCCATGAGAGACGAATGGCAAGCCTCTCGAAACTACTGAAGAAGGTGTCTACACTTCCTTCAGTAAAAGTGGGTATAAGCCTAATGGCCTTCCCCAAATCAAACATAGGAACACTGGAGCCGTTGTTCCCAGCTGCCCCTAACTCAGCTAAACGCACCTGAGTTTCGGCAAGCCTCAACTGCAGCTCCAGCCGCCTAATCTCTGGGTCAACCTGGTGCTCCCTGAGCCCCTCGTCCATCCTATCACCTTCAGTCTCTGAGTGGAGAGATTCACTCTCGACCCCAACCAAACGGATCTGTTGAAGCACCAAGCTAACAAGGTCTGCTTTCAACAGTTGGTAATAGTCTGTAGCCCCTAAATGGGTAGCGATTAACCGTAACTCAGGTACTGTTAATCCGCCTACCTCTTCGGGCGTTGGCTGGTTACCCAGAAAACTCGCCGCGTCTTCGTCAGTCACGATACGCATGATGCCGAAAGACCGCGATAAACACAAAAATAATGGCTTATGTAGTCACTCGTGATCCTGGCGAGGTCGCCACTGTCATGCCCCCACTCCAACAACAAACTTTTCCTTCTCCTCTCGTTCTTGACGTTACACTTTAAAGGCCAATTAATTTAAAATGAATGAGGAGGAAATTTAATTACCAGGTTCAAAGGGGGGTTTCAGAAATAAAGTTAAAAAAAAACACAAGTAAACAACTACACTAGATTTATTTACAAGTTAATATTTATATACACAACGGAAATTTAATTCAAAGAGATCTGTCTACCAGAAGGGTAGTTAATTACATTGAAAGTAATTAATTAAAAAGAGAAACAAATACAAAAATACACAAGATCACGAGATTCTACAATAAACCACAACAACACAAACACAAAACAAATAAACGCCAAACACATAAACACCAAACACACAAACACCAAACCCCTAAGTTAATTGATTGAGACACAGGTCGGGAAATATAAACTCAACCAATAACACAAACACAAAAACCCAACACATAAACCAAACACAAAACAAACACACACAAAGAAATAAATATTATAATTGGAGAGAGAGAGACGAGCCAGAGTTAAAATACTCAAATACCCAAACTTATTTCACTCCCTTACGTTACTAAAACAATCCCCCGCTCAAACAAGGGAAGAAAAATAGATGATGGGTAATTAAAAATGCGCGAAGCAACCCCAAACAAATACCCACATCAAAACCCAGTAACGTAAGAAGAAAAGTTAACGGTAAAAACACACCACACCGGCTTCACTCTCAATCTCCAATTAAAACGAAATAATACTCACGCCATACCTCCGACACAACCTGTACTCTCTGCTCGGTGACCTGAACTGACTGTGTGTCGGCGCTGGGTCACCCGGGCTTATATATAGGGGGGGACGCGACCCACGCCACGCTTACCCAGTACCCGTGGTGTGAAATAAACACTATACAAAGGAATCTACCCTATAACTTATCTAACGCAACATTATCTTTACGTTAAAACATAGCAGATGAAAATACAAATATATAGCCGAAATTACAACACGCTCACTCTCTTAACAACAATGTTAGAGCTAAAAAGTATAGAACGGGTTGTAACGCTATATAACCTATCCTTAAAATTACAATAAAAATATAATAACCTTAAATTAAAATAGCAGTTCCCAAAATAAAACAAAATAGTGGAAATATACAACTTTCTTCATCTCCATCGCGTCACAGACGATGCAAGAGATAATCACTGCATTCACCGTTTCACATCTCCTTCTTCAAATTTATACAAAACAATTTAACAGCATATTTATAAAACTAAGCTTAACCTAACAAAATTAACAAAATATATGTACCCTCTCCATGCAACACTTTTTCCTCTACAAGATGTGGTTCTGAGCTATGAGGTCAAAAAAAAGGTTATCTCGCGGTCGCTTTTCTTAAGCCGCTTCCCCCCCCTTCACCTCACTCCACCTCACTTCCACACATCACACATCAAAACACTGGCATACACACAAAAATAACTATGACTCCATTAATGTCTTAAGTCACTTCGTGACAGTGTGTGTGTGTGTGTGTTTAAGAAAGTTAAATTTATTAGAAGAATATTGTCATGATTATGGTATGAAAATCAACCAATCCAAAACTACATTTTTCGTAATTAATGGTAGTGAGACAGATTCGGAGCCTTTGGTTGTGGACGACCTCAAAGTAGAACACTGTAATGTATATGTATATTTGGGTTCACCATTCACGAGTGATGGCTGCATATCATCTGCAGTAAGGGCTCATGCCAGGGCAAAAATGCCACATGTGTTAAAGTTTGTATCCTTTGTTAATAAAAATAATGATATTCCATTCTTCGTAAAAAGGAGAGTTTTTGAGGCAGCTTTGATGTCATCACTCTTGTATGGATGCGAATCCTGGATTGGAGCAGATCTTAAGCCAATGATTAAACTTTACAATTGGTGTTTAAAGAAGTTGCTTGGTGTAAGAAAATCAACCTGTAATGACGTGTGCTACGTGGAGTCCGGATATTTGCCTTTACCTGATATAGTGAGAAATAAACAACACAAATTCATAAATGTAATGTGGCAAGAGAGATCACAGCTCGTGGATGACCCACTGATGTATGCCTTAAATCTTACTGTTAACACTAACACTGTAACAGGTAGAACAATTAATGATATGATTACACAAAATGTATCTGAACGGAGTATTGCAATGCAATATGTTAAAGACAACCTATCAAATAGTATTTCCTCCAGACGTGTGACTTACATGATTATTAATCCTGACTTAGAGCTTCATTATGTATACAAGGAACGACACACAATAAATGAGACGCACAGACTATCGTTCACCAAATTTCGAACTAGTGGCCATAGCCTGGCCTGCGAGACTGGTCGGTGGAACAGGCGGGGTCGTGGCCGCCTGCCACTGGAGGAGAGACTTTGCCGCTGTGAAGCTATTCAAACAGAGTTTCATGTCGTGCAATACTGTCCTCTTACTCATGATATTAGACAGCGATACCAATTCTCTCAGATGCAGGAGCTGTTTTCTGATATTTGTCAACCTGTGATGGCGTGCAAGATAATTCATGAAATTTTGTCCGTGTATTCGTAGTGATTAGGTACCAGTGTAAATAATTTTTTTCGAGTATGTAGTTTTCTTTGGTTTATGATTGTGGACTTCAGTAAAAGCAATGTCATAGTAAAAGTATTAATTAAGTTGTAATTGAATTTATTATTATATGTTTATTGTATGTATAAGATGCTGTGGTCAATAAATCTATCTATCTATCTATCTATCTATCTATCTGTGTGTGTGTGTGTGTGTGTGTGTGTGTGTGTGTGTGTGTGTGTGTGTGTGTGTGTGTGTGTGTGTGTGTGTGTGTGTGTGTGTGTGTGTGTGTGTGTGTGTGTGTGTGTGTGTGTGTGTGTGTGTGTGTAATAATAATAATAATAATAATAATAATAAACGGTTTAATTTTGATATAATTTACTTTATAGTTGCAGCCAGTTAGGTTGAAAATCTACAGACAAATTTACACAAAGACAAATTTTACACAAGTATCCCATGAATTTTTCCCCCCCCATTTTCTATGCTACTCGGGATGACAGGCCACCCTTTGGCTGCCGTATAAGGCGCCGACAACCGCTGTTTAACAGCGGCCCGAACAGTGATAAGGGACACTGTCGTATATTTTTATTTATGGGAGATTTGTTTTCTCCCCCCTGAAAGCGGGTCACAAACCCCGTCTGAGATCAAGTACCTCATTACTGTTTGGTGAACAGGGACCACACACTTATAAGAGACTTGGTCCATATTTCTCCTACCCGGCGCGGGGATCGAGCTCGCGACCTCTGGCTTGTGAGGCGAGTGTCCTAACCACTAGACCACCGTGTGTGTGTGTGTGTGTGTGTGTGTGTGTGTCTGTCTGTCTGTCTGTCTGTCTGTCTGTCTGTCTGTCTGTCTGTCTGTCTGTCTGTCTCTGTCTGTCTGTCTGTCTGTCTGTCTGTCTGTCTGTCTGTCTGTCTGTCTGTCTGTCTGTCTGTCTGTGTGTGTGTGTGTGTGTGTGTGTGTGTGTGTGTGTGTGTGTGTGTGTGTGTGTGTGTGTGTGTGTGTGTGTGTGTGTGTTCATCAATCCCTTGCACAAACTTCACATTGGTAATTCCATACACTCTTTACTCTTTTGTTTTATAATGTTTTAAAATACGACAAAAAAATGTTCACTGTAGACTCGACAACTTCATTTTTCACTAAGCAATCAGGTTTTCATATCAAGATAGAACACCATCACAAAAAACAAAAACAAAGTCGCTGTTACGTTGACATATAACCCTATAGTATTAATTCCCATCAGCTTATTATTTATTAAAGACATCGGATGTATGTATCACACCCATGACAAGACAGACACTTATATCTTTATCTATAATAACATAACACTCACTCACGTCCACACTGACACTTAACACCCACGACCTATTCTAGACTCGAGCCAGGTGTGACACTCACACCCTGGCCTCTTCTAGCGCCGGCCGTCACCAGCTGTACAAATGATAAATTGTCGATGAATATTGTCACTCGCTTTCCTGGCGTCCGATTTATCGTCGATAG
>JAXIVD010005510.1:2500-7500 GCA_036785275.1 Cancer borealis
TTATTCCCTCGTATGTGTTTAGCAGTGTCTGCCTACGTCTAGTCATTGAGTGCTAGTTGCAGTCATAAGTAACTATTTCACACTTCTCTCTTTACAAATTTGTAGAGGCAGTGGCAAGGCTGAATGGTTGGAATATATTGCAACGCCACAAAGGGAGCTGTAATTGGTGCATGGCTATCCGAAAGCATTCCTCTTGAATTGACGAGTCATCTGATCCTCCTAATCTGCAAAGAGAGAGGGAACCAGCAGCACTGTAACACTGCACACTGGCTCATGCTCATTTGCTGCAGATGTGTGTTCGTGGTCACGTAAACATTGCTGGCACTAAGTCACCAATTCCATCCTTCAACAACTACGTCCTATTTAACAATACATGGTTTTATTTGCTACATGATTTTAGTTGAATAACTTTTTTTTTCAATTCACATACCTTTCGTGTCACTGTAAATAGAAAATGTAATATCAATGTGTGTTAACACAGCTTAAGTGTAGAATATAGACTGATATTTATCACAACTTGCATTCCTGATTTCCGTTGTGTAAGTTATTTCATTTTACAGATTTTAATCTACAAAGGAGGGAGTTATATGATGTATCTAATTAGGAACAAACAGTGTGTGAAGTTATTATTGTTCTGAGTATTGAAAAATATGATCTACTGCTATATATTGTGTACAGCAAACTGTCTATTTACTGCATAGCACCTTAAATATATATCACAACAACACTTTCAACAACAGAATCCGGTCGACTATGTACCATTTTGTCCACCTCATATTTCACTTTTGTTGTTGTTGTTGTTGTTGTATAGGTTTAAGTTAGTTAACGCATTACACTATTTCATTTGGGGATAAATGTGTGGAATTCTCTTAACTAAGTGTGATGTAAATACTATTTAATTGGAGTAACTTATTTTTCATTTTAGGAAACTGCAGTGAAACTTGTTTATATTAATGACAAAACTATGGAAGAATACAAAAATGTAAACTCCGTTTTTAATTCCTCAAAAAATGACCCAAGGAAGATTCTTAAGGAGTTACAGTCGGAGCCTCTTGGTCATACACACTAACAAATAATGTGGCAATCATTATCAATTGTACAGTAGTCCACGACAGAAAATAACAGTATGCTCGTTAAATGCCGCCGTGGTCGTGAGTTCTGACAAGATATGCTTACGACTTAAGTTGACCAAAGCAAAGCTTCTGATTCAGGAAATAAAAAGGCACTACGGAGCCAACAAACATTTCACAGAACTCGCACAAAATATCATTCACTAGATCTTTTCTCTGTGGTATGTAAAGGTTGTGTCCTCCTTTCCTCTTGCTTGAGGAACGAGGCAGAAATGTATTCTTTTCAGTAAGACTTTATCATTCACACATGTAGAATGCGTAACACGCAGCGTGGGGGGCATACACAAAAAATAGTGTATTGACAAAGTCAGCGACCTGTGCTTTGCATAGAGTACTTTTGTAATTGTCTGATCATCATTATATCTATTCAGTCATTGCAAGTAACATCTATGACTCTCTAAGCATAAGGCAAGGCAGAAAACCTTAAAACTTCATCGACTAAGACCCGGGTGGAGGCGCTTAGACACAAAACATTGAATGGATTGGTTTGGTCGATGACAAAATAGATTTTATGCAAATAAATACAACTCGAACAGTCTAAGAATCGATGTAGATGTATAAAATTGGGATCTTCACTTAACTTGTATTTCTAGTCTAGTTTTACGGTCGTGAGGAATGAACATTCAATATTGATAAGAAGAAAAGAGCTGGGTAGTCGCATGTGTTTTCACAGAATCATGGAGTACTTATTACTGAAGGAGCAATGCATCAAAACAATGATTGCGCCTTGGAAGTTCATTGAAACTTGTTATCTCCAAAGTCTGGGTAAGGCAGCACAGTTACATGGGTGTTTGGTACACTTTCAGGAAGTCGTTCCTGAATAATAGATTGTTATGCGTAGACGAAATACGCAAACGAGACCAAGGTGATGTCTGCAAACCTCATACTTCAAACAAACTACCTATTTCCGCTGACGGAAGAATGAAAACTAAATTAATGAAGACACATCGTTATAGGATGGAAAAGTTTTGGTAAGAATAGATAGATCTTGATAGTTTACTATCCAACAGGTTTGAAAGGCAAAGTCGATAACCAACGCGTATCTACAACTATAATTCATCGATGCCAAACTTGGTAACTAACCTATTCTGTTTAGAAGACATTATATGACGCACACAAAATCAGGACAGTCACAAATAACCATTGACAATTTGATAATGACAAATAATTGACAAATAGATAAGAAATCAAAGCAATATCATACTAACATCGGGGAAACAATAAATAAACACCCTGGCTCCCCATAAAGGCACTTGGCAGGGAATAAGGTGAAAGGAGCAAAAGATTGACTGATGAAACTCCAAAACGAGAGGAAGACTCGGTAGGAGGTAGAAGGCTGACATTAAAGGGTGTAGCGAAAAAAACTGGTTAAGAATAGCACCAGTATTGTGACTCATGGTGAAAGTATTACATTATATCTATATCTCTCTATCTCTCTATCTCTCTCTCTATCTATCTATTTTTTTTCTCTCTCTATGTATATATATATATATATATATATATATATATATATATATATATATATATATATATATATATATATATATATATATAGATATATACACATCAACACACACGCACACGCACACGAACACACAAGTACGCACGCACGCACGCACGCACGCACTCACGCACGCACGCACGCACGCACGCACACGCACGCACGCACACACACGCACACACACACACACACACACACACACACACACACACACACACACACACACACACACACACACACACACACACAAATAGACACACACACACACACACACACACACACACACACACACACACACACACACACACACACACACACACACACACACACACACGCACAAGCGCACACGCGCGCACACACACACACACATACACACACACACACACACACACACACACACACACACACACACACACACACACACACACACACACACACACACATGAAAATTGACAAATAGATGGTTAGATAAATATATAAAAAAATAAATAGAGATAACTAAATAAATACTGGATACATGGAAAGTTATACATCAATAAAATAAACACATAGATAGAAATACCAACATACACAGACAGACGGAGTCGCAGATATAAAACAAACAAACACACATACAAACATAGATACACAAACACGCACATCAACTTAGATAATAAAAATCCCATCAATATTCACCTCGGTCAACACTGCGCGGCTGTTTGCAACACAATGAACTTTTGCGTCACAGAAACGATAGATAGTTTTGTTTTCCTTCGTTGCTAACATGCATGGATCGTGTACAAACGTAAAGGGAAACCAAACTATCCACGTGGGTGTGTCTAATAAAATACAATGATAACAAAGTGACCCAAATAAGAATACGGAAGATCACAAAAAAATTCTTTCCTCATCTTAGACGCATGAAAACGGCTGAAGATTGAATGAACAAAAACATTTATATATATTTCAATTGGGCAATTTGCTAAAAGGAAAAAAGTGAGCTAGATTCCAGAAAAGCAATTAAGAAACAATCAAGAAGGATGCGAATGAAACTAGAGAAAGAAGCAGTGAATGAAATACCTTACAGAGAGAGAGAGAGAGAGAGAGAGAGAGAGAGAGAGAGAGAGAGAGAGAGAGAGAGAGAGAGAGAGAGAGAGAGAGAGAGAGAGCTAGAGCAGGCGAGAGCGAGAACGAAAGCGAGAGCGAAAGAACCAAAGAAACACATAAACAGACAGAGAAGGACAGACGTGAAGAGATCCAAGAAAACATGGACAGACAGACACACTGACAGACACGCAGACATAAAAGAGTGTAAGTTAAATAAAATGTAAGTGAAAGGAAACCCAATTTCCACCATCTGTCCACAGCGAGAGAAGCTGTTATGAATATATTTACAAGTGATAAGAATGCAGCAAGAAAAAGTGCCATCTCTTTCTCTCTCTTTCTTCCTGTTTCTTTCTTTCTATCTTTTTTTCTTTCATCCATTCATTCTTTCTTTCTTTTTCTTCTCCCTTTCTCTCAATTAAAACACGAGAGAAAAAGAGAGAGAGAGAGGAAGAACAAGCAACAGGACTAAAGGACGAACGAACAATCCTCTCCAAGGTCACAGCTAAAAGTTAACATTGTCCCCTTCAGGAGAGACGAACATTACGACGAACAATCTCACCGCAAGTGCTTTCATTTCTATGTTATTTTGCTGTTTTCAAGTATTTGTCGGCGAGGGGAATCGAGGGTAATTTCTATTTTGCTGCTACTACTACTACTGCTTCTGTTTTAGAGAGAAAAGAGAAAGATAAGGAAAAAGTGCAAGCAGAGAAGGAAGAATAACAAGGAGGAGGAGGAGGAGGAGGAGGAGGAGGAGGAGGAGGAGGAGAAGGAAGAGGAGGAGGAGGAGGAGGAGGAGGAGGAGGAGGAGGAGGAGGAGGAGGAGGAGGAGTACAAAGGACAATGGAGTATAAATGAAGACCAGACAGCAACCGTCCTACTGGACCTAACGAGGCTGTCCGTGTATCTACACTACTATGTACTATAGTATCTACATAGAGAAGTTAGAGGAGGAGGAGGAGGAGGAGGAGGAGGAGGAGGAGGAGGAGGAGGAGAAGGACACATAGGACACATAG
This sequence comes from Cancer borealis, assembly GCA_036785275.1. Lineage (NCBI taxonomy): Eukaryota > Metazoa > Arthropoda > Malacostraca > Decapoda > Cancridae > Cancer > Cancer borealis. The sequence continues at coordinate 7,231 of JAXIVD010005510.1, forward strand.
GAAGAACAAACAGCAACAGGCCTACTGGCCTTTACGAGGCTGTTTGTGATAAACTAGACTACACTATCTAATCTGGGATGAAGGATACAGGATAGTAAGGGTGAGGGATTCTCCCACCAGCCACGACTGGCAGGAGAGGAAGGCCAACCATGCAATATAAGTAAAAATAAATAAATAAATGCGTGAATTAGATTAGACTAGCCTAGGACTAGGAGGAGGAGGAGGAGGAGGAGGAGGAGGGAGGAGGAGGAGGAGGAGGAGGGAGGAGGA
>JAXIVD010005510.1:10000-12500 GCA_036785275.1 Cancer borealis
TCATTTCATTTGCCTTGAATACAGACTTACACACGTACACCATTCTTCGTAAGCTCTTAACTTTCGTCCACTGAACAAAGTCACAAACGAACACTGTAAGCTTCTATTGCTGAATGTTTTCTATTACGGAAATCTGATTGTGTTTATGTGGAAAAGACTGTCTTGGCGCACTTCAATTAAAGAGAATGGTCAAGTTCCTGGCATAGATTTTTACGCCTTGCAACCAAACAGCATTTCAGTGGCAAGTAATCAACATTCTGTCCTCACAACGCGAAACTCGAGTGTATATTCGTATTCACTTTTACGTGTGCTATAAAAGGCTACATTGAAACACAAGGCTTTCCTTAAACACTGGTTTGGAAGAATATTAAGTTCATGGGAGCACACACGTCTAAAATACATGAAAGCACCACACAAACATAACTCTTTTACCCAACAAACACACTCTAAAAACCACCAATTCAACCCACCAAGGATGTAGCTCAATAAAATATTTCTTCTTTCTGTCTTCTTCCGGAAATAAAAGCTTACTCGTAGGATTGATGCGACTGTTACATTGATAAAAACTCAAGTTGCTGTTTTAGGAAAGCAATTTGTTGTCTCTCATAAGTCCAATATTGTCATTTTTTCCTTCCAGGCATCTGACTTCATATTGCAAAATCAAGTTCATATTTCCAGAGGATGGATTAAAACATTCTGCTCATCTAATCACTTTTGAGGAACAGCCTTTATTAAATCTGATGAAAGAAAGACATTTAATTTTGCAACAATTTGCCCAAAAATGCATGTAATTTTTGTCCTCCTATAGTCAAAAAGACCACACATACACACACACACACACACACACACACACACACACACACACACACACACACACACACACACACACACACACACACACACACACACACACACACACACACACACACACACACACACACACACACACACACACACACACACACACACACACACACACATACACACACACACACACACACACACACACACACACACACACACACACACACACACACACACACACACACACACACACACACACACACACATGTTGCTATTGAACAGCGGCAGCGGGCTGTACTGGGATATGTACAGCAGGTGCAGCACACACAGCCATGCACGAGCGTTGGCAGAAAGAGAGAAAGAGGATATTAAAGTTCTGCAGAATAATTGGCTCCCGCTGGAAGGATACAAATATCCGGTCCACGTCCCCCACCCTCCCTCCCTAGGCCTTAAATGTTGCCTTGCTTCCTCTAACGGTCTAAATCTGCTTCTGTTTGCCTCTATTTTTGTCTGTCTGTCGGACTCAACAAAAATATGCAGTAATATAGCCTCTCATAATATACTATTCGTTCTTGCCTACAAACCACCAAGAAGAAAACGAGAACGAACATAGATATGTGAATACATATCTTTCGTTAAGCCTCGTTAGTTAGCGTGTGAGCTATGGTCACTCTGCGGACGATTTCCTCCTTTTATGGTGTAAATGGAATATTCAGCTCTTTCAGATTGCGCTAATTTCTTTGTTACAAGATACTTCCTTGTATATTGTATAAAAAACGAATAGTTATAATTTGAGGACCAATATTTGTATTTATGTGGTTGTGTACAACAACTCACAAAACAAAAATGTTTCCGATACATATACACTCACACCTTTTGATTATATTAACCACATGATACACATAAAGTTACCATAACAGAATAACGTGAAACAAGCGTAACTCTGAAACCATCACAATTTGTTTCACTTTCTACATCACCAAGGAAGGTAATCAATGCAGACAAACTAGTTCATCTCAAATGGCTGTTTGTTTTGCAGCATTATCAAATAATTTAGATCAATAATTCACCATAACAGATTATATGTGTGTTATCATAGTTTGTAGCACAATCATCATTGACTTGTGACGCATTCTGTGTAATGCTTCCAATGGGATAAAAAAAAGTATTAGGGAAGTTGGAAGGGGAATGCATGCATGTAGGCAATCATGAAGACAAGAGGTATATTAACAAGAAGTATTACTTAAAGAGATACAGAATTAGACGCTAGTTTCAGTAAGATATACGAAATTATACCAACTTCAATTATGATCATAAAGATATTATGAGAATATCAAAGAAACCAAGAAAACACATTACTCAGTTTACCTTTGTAATGACCACACGGAACGAGAAATGAGATGCATTAGTAGAATTTGTGGAAGAAAATAAGCTTAATGAATCCTTTCACACAGAAGAATCTTAAGAGAACCTTCAACGGAAAAATAAAGACCGTGTTTACCAGAGACATATTATATGTGATATTGAATTTAATTTCATTGAATAAAATAATTCCAATGACCACGGGCGGCAGACCTAATTGCAATAAAGTCATGTGAGTACGTGGAAAGCTAGTGAAGAGAAAAATAATACTTAAGCAGTAAGTGATGTTATTTGAAGCTTTTAGAAATCAATAACTGGTCGAGGTTTCTAAAAA
>JAXIVD010005510.1:20000-28694 GCA_036785275.1 Cancer borealis
TAATTCGGTGCATATATGTATGTAGTGGTTCTTTATATCTAAGTATTAATGTTTGCATGCGAATGTATGTAAAAATGTATGTATGTATGTGAGTATTTAATTTTTGTGTCTATGTAAAAGTATGTAAATATGTGTTTATGCGAGTCATCACTAGCCGGTAATTAAGATGTTTACGTAACCATTCTGATACCTCATTTCACCACATCATACGCTAAACATCCCAGGGAGAAAATCCACACCTGAAGCATCGGGAGATTAATAACATATGGAAGAAATACTATAAAAACTAATACAATAAACATAAGGTAAATGTATACATGCAACACGCTACTGATTGCGCCCAGAAGTCCATTGAAAGGAAAGTATCACGATGGAACATACAGAATACAATTGCGTCACACCTCCAGCTCTGACACTCCTCACAACGGTATTCATACATAGTTAATGAATATTAATGTTCAGTGGTAATCCCTCACCCAAGCAGCACATCAACCTCAGCCATAACACTCTTGTTCAATACATTATTTTGCACTTTATTTATCTTACATTCCTTTCCATGCCTTTCAAAGTTTACAAACGTGCATTAATTTGATTTTTCCAAACACATCGGTATAGCTGTAGGTGGTGTGATGTAAGAAAATAGCATTTTAACCTTTTATTCTTTTGTGGAATTTAAAAAAAATCACTAATAACCGTGACACAAGTCTCTGATGATAATGTTCAAGTGAAAACAGTTACATTGAAGAAAAATAAAACTCTTGAATCTCTGAGGTTGAAACGAAGTATTTCACTGAGATGCATTAATTTCCCAGATATCTGAAAAATGCACTCATTATTGAACATCCATTGATCCATTCATTTATCCATTATCGATCAGCATTAATTTTCTGATACGACTGACAATAAAACAAGAGCAGGATCCATTATTTTTAACACTGTAAAAGACGCTTTGGAGCGCATCTACCGCGACTTGTTATATTCATTACTTGGTTCATCTAGAAAAAAATTTTCATCTTCTATAAAAGTCTAATAAAAACAATGATTTTCTGTATATAATTTATGTACCCAACGCTGATTCAATGCAAATCTATAAATATGGTTTACTTTTCTTCCTTTGAATTTACATATGGGGGCGTTTCTGTGTTATTGTATAATTTGTAGGTAAACCCATTAGTGGGGAGGAGGGTGAGGGGTGTGTGAGGGCGTTGGGGATGTTGAGTGTTCCCATGATGTTCCCCTCTTAATTGGATATCTGGTCATTTCTGGAGCTTGTTATGGACAGAGGCTCCCTTCGTTCCATAAGAAGAATGATGCTTGTTTGTTAACTGGAAACAATTAATCGCTTATGTTTATTTACCTATTAAATATCAAACATCAGCTGATATGAGTCTTGGTTGTTTGGCATGTTGTGTTCCCAAGCGTTCTGTTATTTCTCTTTTGTTTATTAATTGTTCACTGCTTCCCGAATGTTTTCCGTCACGTTGATCACTCTGATATGAGATAAAATAATGTTATTGACCACGAGAAGCTTTGAAATACCTTGATAGCGAAAACAAAGTATATATATATATATATATATATATATATATATATATATATATATATATATATATATATATATATATATATATATTTATATATACACACATACTTCATATCAACAAAGAAGAATACGTAACTGTGTTCAATATGATAATTACTTAGTTTAACATTGAATGAGGCCTTTACTCCCACGTAATCGCTCGACATACCAACTAAATTTCCCGACCCCATCCACGAAACATATCATATACTCTACCTTATTCTGTCCATCTTAATTATGACTATCATCATCATTGCTTAAGCTCCTTTACTGGTAAGCTGCCTAACAATCTGATTTGCTTCGTGCTCTAGCTTCCTTAATCCAGACCCTTTCCATAAGGCATTAGGAACTGAATGCCGCTGGGACAAATATATTTTACATGTACTTTTTTTTTTTAACTGTGTCGGGTATCTGGTAGTAGAGATTTTTCGTTCCTTTTTAGCTCTTAGCCAGAGTCTATTTGTGTGAATAGGAATGCATAATGTAACATCTAAAAGGAGGATAAGGAACATTAATATTTCAGTAAAGCAGGATTCAATTAAACTCAAAGGAGAAGGATGCATGGAAATATCAAACCACTATAATATGTAAGATTTCATGAATACTGGCATACTAAGATCAACAAATGAACAAAAAAACAAATACAAAAATAAATATATATATATATATATATATATATATATATATATATATATATATATATATATATATATATATATATCAAATAGAGCAGAAAACTTAAAATTAAAAATATAATAAAAATGAGTTAAAACTGAGGATCTTCACGACAATAAGATTTAAAACAACCAACGTATTACCGAGAGTCTTGTGCAGCATCAGCCGGGTTTTTCACATTAGAAAGCGTTAAACGTGCAAACGAAAAGCCTGTAAGCGCATTAAGGACATACCGGCGATTTGCAACAGAAAAGACGGGGAGCAGAACATCAGCCTGGGTGAGACAGAAGCCTTTGTTGAAGCAGAGGAATAGAGACAAAACATGGACCAGACAACAGTTAATACCCAACCATGAAGCAATGAAACAAACATGCGAAAAATAGAGAAGAGAAATATTTTACTCTAACGATAATTCAGACGAAGTAGAATGGAATAAGCGTTGGCGACGTGGATTTAATATGCGAGTGGAAGGCACCATCTAAAAAAATATGAAGATAAATTGGAAGCGTATATATTTAGATGTTTCTCCAGTGATATATGTGGAAGAAGAGTGTTTGCGTAACAGCTTTCACGGCGAAAATATTAAGTATTAATGGTCACTGGTACTCACAGTTGCACATTATAAATAAATGAAGGAATAAGATACATTGATTTGTGGATTTATGTATTATTGCACCTTCCCCACTCCCCTTCCTAGAAAAAAGAAAAAAGAACAAATGGACAAATAGGAATCAAAAAAGGAAAAAACTGAAGTCCAAGATTTAGCTTGAAGAAACAAAGCTGTAGACAATACTCGTATAAAAAAAAAACACCGAGCGAACAGAAGAGCCAAAAAATTGTGTTATCCTGAAAGGTCCTGGAACCTCTGGGAATAAAACAAATGAGGCGAGAGGCAGTGGAAATGCGATCATTAGGGAACGGTATCTAATGGAGCGTTGTTTAAAGGGATAAAATTAGTAGGGGAGAGACAACCTTCTCCTCTTAATGAGCAGACGTGAACAGCTATTCACTCATTCCTCTCCCTTGGCACGAAGTAAGAGTTATAGTGACACACACACACACACACACACACACACACACACACACACACACACACACACACAGACACAGACACAGACACAGACACAGACACACACACACACACACACACACACACACACACACATACACACACACACACACACACACACACACACACACACACACACACACACACACACACACACACACACGCACGCACGCACGCACGCACACACACACACACACACACACACACACACACACACACACACACACACACACACACACACACACACACACACACACACACACACACACACACACACACACACACACACACATTAATAATGGTAAGTGGCGAGAAACATGAAAGTCATTATACAAGATTTTTCACCGAGACAAATTACGTACTAATTTTAGTAGCTACGAATATAAACATTTAACATAGAGATAATAGCATAAAGAGACTGCAAAAGGCCAGTCAGTCACCACAAGGCAGTTCGTGCAACCCATTACCATCTTTTATCGTTATCCATAAAAAAAGATCTCTTCTTGAAGTGATATTTTCGATCATAATTACTCTTACTACATGACAGATAACCAGTTCCACTCATCTGCGACCGTTTTTGTGAACTAATTAAAGTTTGTGATTTATTTTACATCGATATCTATCCAAAGCATATCCATAGTTACGTGTATTGATACCATAATAACAATACCTTATCCTTACCACTTCACCTGTTTAAAGATTTCAGTCATGTTACCCTAAACCTTATGCCTCCTTATGGAGTCTAAAATGCAGTGGTTTAACCTATAATCATACTGGAAATATCCAAGCCAGTATATCAATTTCATCATCCCTCTCTGCACTACCGCTAACGGATACATATTAATCATATAACAAAGGTACAAAGTCTGTACAACATAATGAAGATATAACCTGACAAGGGCTAAATATAGTCTCGTGATAATCTCTGCCCTTCTGTTACTCCCGGTCGTAGCAATACAGTTTACAGCGTTAGTTCAATTCTTTGTATTAACCATCATGTTCTCAGTGAAACAGTTAAAGGTTACATTCATAGATGCATATTAGGCATAAGTGACTATTCCAGCAATTTATTATAATTTTCTCTTATTGGTTTTTGTTTTTGTTTTTTGAGAACAAAATTTTAATATAATAAATCATTATACAATATTTTCTATTAAGTTTATATTCCTGTAGTAAGTTTAACCAAATCAAAGAAGGTTTTGGACATCAAAGCATGACTTAACAAGGGCATGTGGGGGTGCTTCTACCATAAGTACAAAGGTAAGTAGCTCAGAAAAGGTTAAGAAACGCTGTTCAATATATATGATCGTAAATACGTTTTTACTAAATTGGACCCCAGCTTTCCATTTATAATGATTTCAAACAATTAGGAAAAAATGAATAACAATTGACGATTTATTAACCTTCTAAAATAATACATTATCTGTCTCTATAGCCTAGGTTTCTCATCATATTGTTTTCAATAATCGCTCAAGAATTTCATCCTGGCTACCTATTTTGAATTTCTAAATTGTGTCCAGCTCCATAAAGACAGTCTTCCTCTCGGTACAGAAACATTACTAAATATCAGTGTTTTCTTCCCCATGCGTAGCTGATCCTCTCCTACAATCAGATTTTTATTGTTTTGTTTAGTGAAAATAATAATGGAAAGTAGTCATTAAACGTTTTGCTTCTACCCTTACCACTTTCTGTTAACTCATTATCCGCTGTCCTTAAAAGTGCAATTCTTTCTTTAGCTTTTCGTGCATTACAGCGGAAAGAACCCTTCTGGATCGGATTTTGCTTCCCTTGTTGGATTAATCTCGTTATTCTTTCTCGCCCTCCAAGTTTTCTTTTCATTTTCAAATTGTTCTCGTGCATTCAATATTCCTCTTTCTGAGAAATGTTTGCCCAAATTCCAGTTTCTTGTGAATTCCTCTTTTCATTCTCGTATCATGGTTTTAGTGTCTCCGTCATCTATTTACAATCATCAAAACAAATATATGTACTAAGCATTATTTTCACATTGGCCTTACTACTGTTTCTCGCTTTCATTGCTAATCCTCTGCTCCCTGAAACTCTCCTGACACTTGCCTTAATGCTGCCCAGTTAACCAGCTTACAGATGTAGTTTAATTTTTAGTAGGTTACCCTCGGAAAGTCATGTACTGGTGTCGTGTTAGTCTCTCCTTAATCCATATTAAGCTTAGGCAATTTTCATTATTAGTCTTTTGTTTTTTGGTGGCCCCTTTAAGCTTCAATCCATTTACGACTGTATTTTTTTCTGAATAATATAAGTGTGATTCATGTCCTACTTTTCTGTGCAATTAATTAACTGAAAGCCGCCTTTATCTATCATCCCTATTTCAAACTTTACTATTTATGATTCATCAGTTTTCTTTGCAACTAAAGTGTAATTACTGTTTTCTTGGTCAAAAATCTATCTCGTGTCTAGTGTCAAAAATCTATCTCGTGGTCTAGTGGCTAGCGGTCGGGCATAGCAGCTCAGGGTCCCGCGTTCGAGCCTCGGCACGGGCTGGCCACTTTTCTACGCTACTACCGCCGAGTGGCCTGAGATAACCCACATGCTGCCATAACACCATCCTCGCCGGGACTGCAACGTTATATGCGCGAGAAGCTTCCGCTGGCAGCATGAGCCTATCAAGAAGAAGAAACAAAGGCGTCACTTAAAAAATCTAATCCGCGCTACTAACGGGCGGAGACTAACCATCTAAGGACTCCCTGAAGCCTACCGGTGCCATGGGCAAAAAAAAGAAAAAAAAAAAAAAAAAAATTAACATGTTTCAATTTTTTTACCTGTTCTGTAATAGTGATGATGTATATATTTTAATTATGTTCATATTATTTTCTACACGTTTTTTGTACTCTGCACGTATGCTAATTGACATAGTGCTCAACTCTCTCTTTCTCTCTCTCACACACACACACACACGCACACGCGCACGCACACGCGCACGCACGCGCGCGCGCGCGCGCCCACACACACACACACACACACACACACACACACACACACACACACACACACACACACACACACACACACACACACACACACACACACACACACACACACACACACACACACACACACACACACACACACACACACACACACACACACACACACACACACACACACACACACACACACACACACACACACACACACACACACACACACACACACACACACACACACACACACACACACACACACACACACACACACACACACACACACACACACACACACACACACACACACACACACACATTAAGTACATAATGAGACGTTAATACCAGCTTCTCTTCACAAGTTGCCAAAGCTGCTACTGACAGGTTCCCTTTCCGGTCACACAATTGTATAACCTCGATCCACTCCAAATAATTGCCGAGGCTCGGTTAACAATTGATCTATTTATTACATTAATTTTTACACACTATATGTCACACTAATGTTAAGCAAAGCAAATTAGTTTTACCCATTTAACAATTCATGAATAGAGCAAGTAAGGTTTAACGGAAATATTCAAACACAGTTGAAGCACACATGCAAACACACACACACACACACACACACACACACACACACACACACACACACACACACACACACACACACACACACACACACACACACACACACACACACACACACACACACATACACACACACACACACACACACACACACACACACACACACACACACACACACACACACACACACACACACACACACACACACACACACACACACACACATACATACACACACGCATACACACACGCATACGCATACACATACGCACACACACACACACACACACACACACACACACACACACACACACACGCACACACACACACACACACATGCACACACACACACACACACACACACACACACACACACACACACACACACACACACACACACACACACACACACACACACACACACACACACACACACACACACACACATTGTGAAATACATATTCTGATAATATCCGTTGCATCTGTAACGTACGTAAGCATTTAGTTATCCTTAAACAGCAGTTATTTTGAGAAAAATATTACGTTTGTGTGTTCAATGTGTTGCAATGCCAAAACACGGATGCCAGACCAACATGTTTTGTTTCGTCATTTAGATCACATTTAGAAAATATATATATTTTTTCATTTTCGAGGATTTGAAATATGCAGGAAAAAATTGTCAAAGGGACACTGGTTAGAAATGATATATTCATGAAATGACACAAATTACTACTGACCCTAGGCGTATATGTTTTTACTAGTGATAAGGTAGTGTGAGGCAATTCCATTTGAGTTCAGTGGTATGAAGCATCACCATTCCTTCAGGGGAAACTATTCTTTGCTACAAGTAACTAAAGGTGATTTGTAACACATCTATATAACAATAACATTGGTCAGCATTTATTACGTAACATGATCGAGAAACACTGGGTAGCACTGTTATTTTAAAGTGTGAATATTCCCAGTTCACTGATGCTTTCACTTAGCTATTCTCGTAAAATACATTTCTTAATGCTAGTCACCCTCTACGCCCAACAGCTTCTCAGCCTTTGCCTTGAGCCTCTACTGAACCATTACTATTACAGATATATTTCTTGTTTTGTCTGTCGATATAAAACAATTTTGAATTTATATATTTTTGACTAAGCAGTTGATGTTCATTTATTACAATGTGAGAATGAAAAATATAGAGGATTATCCTTTCTTATTTTTCTGATGCTTCTTCTTTTCATATTACTATTATCATTATTATTGTTATTGCTTTTCTCACTATATTTATATTATCATTGTTATTATCTTATATTATTATTACTCTTATCATTATAATTATTGTTATTATTATTACTATTACTATTATTACTATTATTATTATTATTGTTATTATTATTATTATTAACATTATTACTATTATTATTATCATTATTATTACTATTAATATTATCCTTTTCATTTCAATTATCATTATTATTGTAATCATTATTACCTACAATCTTAATAACAATACATTATAACGCTAAAAAACATTCCTATTAAACGATTTTTCCTTATATCATCTTACATCTCATTCTAATATTTAACAGTGAGTTACTTCCAAACAACATTTCGCTTCAAAACAAAATCTACTTGCATTTAGCCTCACCATGAATAGGGAGAAAATTATGTTACTGCCTCGCTGCCATCATACTTAATTGAACACAAAAGCACACAGCCACCAACTGACTCTGTTCCGCTAAAAATCCTCCCGGACTTTCCACAAACCTACCAAAAAATATATTTTTTCCTCAATGCTAGTCCTCCAATGAGCAGCCCAAGATTTCCCAACAGAC
>JAXIVD010005511.1:0-5000 GCA_036785275.1 Cancer borealis
CAGACACAGACAGACACAGACACAGACAGACACAGACAGACACAGACACAGACACAGACACAGACAGACACAGACGCAGACAGACACAGACAGACACAGACACAGACAGACACAGACAGACACAGACACAGACAGACACAGACAGACACAGACACAGACACAGACAGACACAGACACAGACAGACACAGACACAGACAGACACAGACACAGACAGACACAGACACAGACAGACACAGACAGACACAGACACAGACACAGACAGACACAGACGCAGACAGACACAGACAGACACAGACACAGACAGACACAGACACAGACAGACACAGACACAGATAGACACAGACACAGACACAGACAGCCACAGACACAGACAGACACAGACACAGACACAGACACAGACAGACACAGACACAGACAGACACAGACACAGACAGACACAGACACAGATAGACACAGACACAGACACAGACACAGACAGCCACAGACACAGACAGACACAGACACAGACAGACACAGACACAGACAGACACAGACACATACACAGACATACACAGACACACAGACACAGACACATACACAGACAGACACAGACACAGACAGACACAGACAGACACAGACACAGACAGACACAGACAGACACAGACACAGACAGACACAGACACAGACAGACACAGACACAGACACAGACAGACACAGACACAGACACAGACACAGACAGACACAGACAGACACAGACACAGACACAGGCAGACACAGACACAGACAAACACAGACACAGACAGACACAGATGTATCATATCTGTATCTGTATTCATTGTTAATTAGTTTTAAGTTATTCATTGTTTCTAGCCGAGAGAGAGAGTGTGTGCGGGTAGGGAACTTTCCATCTCCCTCGCAGTTGAAGGATTTCTCAGTCAAGGCGTCAAGTCAGAGGCCACACGTGCCGCTTCCAATCAGGAACGCTCTGTGAGTTTGACGTCATCCCAGGTCAACTCAGGCCAATCATAGTCGCGCATTTTAACCGCGCGACCCTTTGGCTCCACCCACTCGTACTCCCAGTCTCCCGCCAGCACCATTTCTCATTCTCATTCTCAGCCTGACGACGACATCAACAAGTCGCTCTTGTCAGCTCGCTACCATCAACAAGTCGTTTCGTCATCTCTCTCAAGGCAGGCTAAGGTTTCATAGTCACTATATATATACTCTACTGTATCTACTCAAGTCGTGTTGTGTCAATATATCATATATATATATATATATATATATATATATATATATATATATATATATATATATATATATATATATATATATCAAGCCGTGTGTGTTTCAAACAAGACCTCCATCATCCACGCTACCTCTACCCTGCTCCGAGCCACGCGGTGACCAGGCCGGTACCAAGCACATCTATTCCGATACAATTGGTGGCTACGGACAACAAACAACATCACCGATACAATTGGTGTGCAACGGTGGTATTCGTCCTTCCAAGCGACGAATTATCAAGCTTCATCTTCCTCCGTCGTCTCTACACTCACCACGTGCATCGTTCTGCCAGTAAGTGACTCTACACACACGCCCTTGCCTCGCCCACCTCGTGCTCTCCTCTACGCCCTGCAGTCACTTCCTTCGTCGCCCTTCTGCAGTAGCATCTGTTCCGAGTGAATACAAACCTCCTCGCCCTGCTGTTCAAGACGGCCATCACCTCTACCTCCATTTTGTTCGCGGCGCGCCATCTTCGCTGCCCACGCATCACCACGTGGCGCCCTCAAGACGCCCATCGCCCTTCATCACGTGTCCCTTCAAGACGGTCATCACCCATCACCACGTGGCCCCTCAAACAAGTTTTCCACGCCCTCACCACGTGTCTCCGCCCTCAAGACGCCCATCGCTCTTCACCACGTGTCGCAGCCCAGAAATACGCCCATTCACCACGTGACCAGTCAGCACCCACGTGTTCCACCTCCTTGGTCCTCTGCTAGTTAAGTACCTCAGTTCTTATTATATTTTTCTCTATATTGTGCTAGTTATTCTACATGTTTTGTGTACACTCAGTGTTTCTCTGTTTCCTTATGTATTTCGTCAACGTGATCACGATGTCTAACGACCAGTCAACTCACACGCCCACACCTCAGGTTACTCTCATATCTGATAATGTCTCAATTCCTCCTTTATCTGGTACTAACTCTGAATCAGTCCAAGCCTTTGTCCGGCGTGTAAATGATGAATGTACACGTCGCTCAGTTCATTCTGATGTGGAAAAATTAGCCATTTTAAAATCACGAATTTGTCATGACCCATCTAGTCTTGCGGGAAAACTCATAAAAACCGATAAATTCCTCAGTTTTTCTACATACGATGAACTCACCACAGCATTAATCTCTCATTTCTCTGGTCACTCAAAATTAGGTGCAACTCATTCCTTCCTCAAAATTGCTCAAACTCTCACTAATATTGCTCGTTCTACTCATGATGTGTATAAGGCAGAGAATATTGCATCCTCTCTCAGTGCTGAGTTAACAGATCAAATGAAATCCTCTCAGTGGATCGACACAGACGGCAATATATCTTCTACTGATTTCAAACGCCTGATGTCATATTTCTTGTTCCTTGTTCAGCTCGATTCACCAACCTTCACCGTTGCAAGCGACATTAAATTCAGTAAGGAAGATTTCTTGTATGATCTGTGCAAGAAAATATCAGAGAAATCGCCACCTGTTCCTCAGCCAGTAAGTTTGGTTCAGTCCCCGCATTCCTTAATCAAGCCCCCATTTTCTCACCGAAGCTCCTCCCCTCAGAGCCCATCTCCACCGTCAAACACTCATTTGTCACGTTCTGATCAACGCTCTCATTCTCGTCACCGTTCATCCTCCCGTGACCCGAGAAAGGTAACATGTTACCGATGTGGACTCAAAGGTCACGTCTCAGCGGACTGTCGAGTAATGCTTGACGAAAGAGGTTATCATAAATTCAACAGTAATGCCTTCTGCTCCCTTCATAATAAACGCGGTCACTCACTTGAGGAATGTCGCCTTTTCCAGCAACAAATGCAGTCTTCTCAATCTTCGGGAAACGATTCGCGCCAGAGCCTCGCACCTCCTCGGTAACACTCAAGTCCATTCTAAAGACCGCAGGTAGTAAGTCATCTCATAAACGTGTTGTTTTCGCGGATGCACAGACAGTGCCTCTCCCATGTGTCCCTGTTAAATCCTCCGGATTTTTCCAAGGTCTGACTGCTGACGTCAAATTAGCCTCTCACAAATGCCGTGCATTTTTCGATTCTGGTGCCTCAATCAACATCATTAAAACTCATGTTTTTGAAAAAACTCTCTGCCGCCTCAAGGCACAAGTTTCAGAGTTATCCACCAGACATCACTGTTAGTGGTATTTCTGGAAACGTTGTCATACCTCATAGAAAGGTTCTCCTCAGTATCTGTTTGTCTCCACTTGAACCTTCTATCTCAGATTTTTTCTATGTCATGGATGATGTATGTTTTGCAGCTGAAATATTGATAGGATACCATACAATGTCTCACTTCAACATCTCACTTTTCCCTTCTATTCATCAAATCGCCCAGAATGGTACCTTCATCTCTGCCTCACCCTTCCCTGAGTCACCGCCACCATCTGATGGATGTCTACGTTGTCATGCACACGCCTTCTCAGGACTCATCTCATGTCCCTCCCTCATCGCTCGAGACACCCTCAGTAATCCCTGATCCTGTCTTATCATCTACGCCAGCCGACTCGCCTAGCGAAGCGCTGCACAGCGACACCGACAATCCCTCTTCTCCTACAACACTGTCTGACGTCCTCTCGAACACCAGACTCAGGAAAGCTGTGTTGACCTCCTCTGTGGTAGTCACACAGACCCACCTCTGTTTGGTGCGCGTCGTCGTCAAAGGTGTGCCCCCCGGGACAGACATCTTATGTTTGCCCGACTCTGCCCGAGTGAATGGTGTCGCTCTCGAGTCAGTTCTTTCAACCCTAGACAAGGATAGTTCTTGCTGTATTGCCATTCAGAATCTCACGAATCACCCTATATCCCTTCAATCTGGCGTGACTTTAGGCGAAGTTCTCCCTTATCCTGCCCCTGTCACCCCTGTCACCTCATCTCCTTGTCACACATCCATGTCTTCACCAATTGCCCCAGATTCTCCTCCTCCTCTTCTTGACCAGCATATTGGTGATGTTGATTTTCCTGAAACGAAAACAGATTTACTTGCCCTCTTATCGACTTTCAGGTCATGTGTCTCTCTTCCGGGTGAACCTCTGGGTAAGACCGATGCTGTTCGTCATTCCATCCACCTCACCCCAGGCTCGACACCCATCTACGTCCCGGCTTATCGCATCCCACACAGCCGCAGGACGTTAATGGACGACGCTGTCAGAAGCATGCTGGACGAGGATATCATAGAGCCAGCGGCATCACCATTCAATGCCCCGCTGTTTCTAGTTCCTAAGTCCAATGGTGAGTGGAGAGTAGTCGTCGATTTCCGTGGTTTAAACGCCGCGACGATACCCGATCGATTCCCTATGCCAATCTTGTCTGATCTTCTCCAGTCAATAGGTGATTCAAACAGTGTATTTTCCACCCTCGACCTTCAGTCTGGTTTCTTCCAGGTCGAGCTAGAAGAAAGTTCACGGCACTACACTGCTTTCACCACATCATCTGGCCAGTACGCTTTCAAACGTATGGCCATGGGTTTACGTAATAGTCCCTTAACTTTCATGCGTCTCATGAACTCAGTTCTCTCTGGCCTCTTAGGCTCTTCGGTGTTTTGTTACTTAGACGATGTGATAGTCGCATCAAAGGACCTTCCCGAACACCTCGAAACCATCTCAGACGTTCTGTCACGTTTTGCAAAGGCTGGGTTAACTCTTAAACTCAGTAAATGTCAGTTCCTCAAACGTGAAATCAAATTCTTAGGCCACAAGGTTGACAAAAATGGCATCCACACTCTTAACGATAAAATTCATGCGATATCACAGTTTCCTA